>AWOL01S0151764.1:30858-101089 GCA_000715115.1 Nicotiana otophora
AGGTGTTTCGTAGCAACTTCGGGTGTAGCTCAGGGGGTATTTTATGCATTATCCCAAAATAAGTTTAAAATTTTTTGACTTGTCTCGACGATACATTTCCTCGGCTGTCTTTTTGAGGGATCAAAGTCGAAGAAAAAAAAGTTATCTTTCATCCTTGTTTTATTTTCTAAGGTAGTAGGTGTTTCGTAGCAACTTCGGGTGTAGCTCAGGGGGTATTTTATGCATTATCCCAAAATAAGTTTAAAATTTTTTGACTTGTCTCGACGATACATTTCCTCGGCTGTCTTTTTGAGGGATCAAAGTCGAAGAAAAAAAAGTTATCTTTCATCCTTGTTTTATTTTCTAAGGTAGTAGGTGTTTCGTAGCAACTTCGGGTGTAGCTCAGGGGGTATTTTATGCATTATCCCAAAATAAGTTTAAAATTTTTTGACTTGTCTCGACGATACATTTCCTCGGCTGTCTTTTTGAGGGATCAAAGTCGAAGAAAAAAAAGTTATCTTTCATCCTTGTTTTATTTTCTAAGGTAGTAGGTGTTTCGTAGCAACTTCGGGTGTAGCTCAGGGGGTATTTTATGCATTATCCCAAAATAAGTTTAAAATTTTTTGACTTGTCTCGACGATACATTTCCTCGGCTGTCTTTTTGAGGGATCAAAGTCGAAGAAAAAAAAGTTATCTTTCATCCTTGTTTTATTTTCTAAGGTAGTAGGTGTTTCGTAGCAACTTCGGGTGTAGCTCAGGGGGTATTTTATGCATTATCCCAAAATAAGTTTAAAATTTTTTGACTTGTCTCGACGATACATTTCCTCGGCTGTCTTTTTGAGGGATCAAAGTCGAAGAAAAAAAAGTTATCTTTCATCCTTGTTTTATTTTCTAAGGTAGTAGGTGTTTCGTAGCAACTTCGGGTGTAGCTCAGGGGGTATTTTATGCATTATCCCAAAATAAGTTTAAAATTTTTTGACTTGTCTCGACGATACATTTCCTCGGCTGTCTTTTTGAGGGATCAAAGTCGAAGAAAAAAAAGTTATCTTTCATCCTTGTTTTATTTTCTAAGGTAGTAGGTGTTTCGTAGCAACTTCGGGTGTAGCTCAGGGGGTATTTTATGCATTATCCCAAAATAAGTTTAAAATTTTTTGACTTGTCTCGACGATACATTTCCTCGGCTGTCTTTTTGAGGGATCAAAGTCGAAGAAAAAAAAGTTATCTTTCATCCTTGTTTTATTTTCTAAGGTAGTAGGTGTTTCGTAGCAACTTCGGGTGTAGCTCAGGGGGTATTTTATGCATTATCCCAAAATAAGTTTAAAATTTTTTGACTTGTCTCGACGATACATTTCCTCGGCTGTCTTTTTGAGGGATCAAAGTCGAAGAAAAAAAAGTTATCTTTCATCCTTGTTTTATTTTCTAAGGTAGTGTAACAATCCCCCCATGGTTTTTCTTTATGCCACAGTTCTTTTCTAAGGATTTTGCTTGAATCAGGCGTAGTTAGTTTTTCTTTTATTAGGAATAGGGAAGTCTTATGCTATGGTGTTAAATGGAGATAAATGTTCTTAACTTTGTTGTGCCTTGAGAGTAATGAGTGCCTTAGTCGTGACGACTAGGCTCAGTTCTTGACTCTTGGATAAATGCCTAAAATTGTTTGATTTTGATGTTACTTAACTGCTTTAACTAGAGAGTTGGATAGATCTGATCTTGAGTGAGTTATGTGCCAATGTGTGTGTGAGATTTTTATTGATATTAGTCATGACCCCAATTTACCTCCATAGGATGTCGTAATGACACATAGTCTTTAAGACTAGGTAAGCCTAACACTCACTGATTTCAATAACAAATTTTAATCAAATAACTATTAAGTATGAAACAAAAATTTCTATAATAAGCCAACAATCTAAGGTAGATACGTAAAAACCCAAAACCGGTAGTACAAGTCATAAGATCTGCTAAGTTCACTAGAAAATTTCTAAATACAACTATTCCGGAATAGAAATAAGATGTACAAAATAAACTTCAAAAGGTGACTATGAGACCTGCGAACGTGACGACAGGTATATCTTAAAGTCTCCACAACAATATTTAATCAGCTATCTAATGATCAACAAACTCCGAAATACCTGGATCTGCATAAAAAATGTGTGAAAAGCGTAGCATGAGTACACCACAGCGGTACCCAATAAGTATCAAGACTAACCTCCGTGGAGCAGTGACGAGAAATAGTCAAGACAACTACTCGACATAATAACCTGTACAAGTATTAATGTGAAACTAACAGGGAATAATATCAATATAAAGCTAAGCATGGTAAAAACGACAACCAATACTGGCAATAGAAAACTAGAAGCAACAATTAGCAACAAGGAACAACCAGATAATAATGTCGTAGAGTAAGTTGAATACAGTTAAAGTCCGGTGAAACCAAGTAAGGAGAAACAGGTAACAACTTAATAAACAACCGCTTTCACACAAGATTTATACAAGAATTTTCCCGAGGTGCTACACCTCATAACCACAATTCGCAGGTCCCAAGTCACGAGCTCTAATCACTTGGCATCTTGTGCCCACATTACAATTCACAATCGCACGGACAACTCACGTGTCAATACCATTAGTACCTCATATCTGCACGGACAACTCACATGCTAAGAGAGTGGCAATATCTCATATCTGCACGGGCAATTCACGTGCCATTAGTACAACTTTCACACAGAAGGCAAGTATACGAGAATACATGTAAATGATCAATAAACATCAAGGTTCATATTCTTAAACCGATATGAGTGAATAATTACGTGTATGCTTGTGCAAGTGTTCTATCCCAACTCGAGTCAACAAATAAGAGCAGAGACAACGAATGGCACATAGGAAACATCACAACAAACGTAAAATGCATGATTCACACAAGGTAGGCACACCACTACACGAGTGTTATCATTCAAAGGCCCCAGGCCATCAAAAATCATCCCCGACATAGCCTCCCTTGTCTCGCCACGTGCGCAACAATAATGTAAATGTATGCCTTGTCTCGCCGCATGCGCATAATAATATTCCCCCTTGTCTCGCCACATGCTCNCAATCCCCCCCCCCCCCACATATATATAGCCCGCCTTGTCACGCCGTATGTGCAAATATAAATAATAACAATAGCATGGACAACTCACATGCAAACACCTCGACAATCCTCTCAAGAGTATCATGTGTGCCAAAAACATAACAACATAATATAACAACTCGAACCACATGTGTCCATATGCCATAATATTTCCTTAAAATAATTTCCAATACCACAACCATACATAGCCCCTGACTCAATAACACCGAGTACAACAATAACAATAATAACAGGAGAGTACGACAATTAAATCAACACAAGAATTACAAAACACAAAGAAACGGAAAATCGTGCTCACAATGAAAGACATGACAAGTAATAATGATTCAAATAAGAATGACTCAATAATGAGAGAGATAGTGTGTACCGACGATGTCAAATAAGAGTAACTCAACAAGATGAGAGATAACATGTAACAATGATTCCAAATAAGAATAACCCAACCATAAGAGAGATAACATGTAGCAATGATTCCAAATAAGTACAACTCAACGATAAGTGAGATAACATGTAACAATGACTTTAAATAAGGATAAGTCAATAATGGAAGAGATAACAATAACTTCAATTAAGGATAATCAACTACGGAAGAGATAAGTTGGCAATACAAGAGGTAACAACTTCAATTTAGGCATATAAGAGTATATTTGGCAATAAAGGGTAGAACATGAACCAATTAACCTCAAATAAGACACATAAGGGTGAATTTAGCAATGGAGGATTTAACATGATAAGACAACTTCATTTTAATGTACATAAGAACCTAAGAGTCTAAGCCGGTCAAAAATTTACATATAAGCCATGTACACACTCATCACTTCGTGCACACGTCTGTCACGTAGTTCAAATAGTACAAACAAACCAATCCCTACGAGGTAGTTCTTCCACACAACGTTAGGCAAGATACTTGCCTCAAGAGCCCTCAATCAACACTTTAAAATAGCTTTTCCTTTATAATTCACCTCCGCTTGGCTCAAATCTAACCCAAGTCGACTCAATAACATCAAATAATGCAAGAGAAATCAATTCCAATAAATAAAGCTATGATCTTTACATAATTGCTCAAAAGTCAACAAAAGTCAACCCCAGACTCGCCCGATCAAAACTCGGGTCTAATGGTAGATTCGGACTACCCATGACCCCACAAGTTTATATATGTGATTAGTTTCAAAATTCGAATCCAAATCGACTCTCAAAATGCATATTCATATTTTTCAAAAATTTGACAAAGTTTCACAAAGTTTCACTTTGATTCACATGATTTTGATATTAAAATCTAAGATATATTGATAGAATATGATTAGAATCACTTATCCAAAGTTTGTAGATGAAAATCCCCCGTACAAATCACCTCCCACCGTGTCTAGGGTTCCAGCCGCAGGTATTGCAAATGCGACCTGGGGTTTGCAAATACAAATCCCGTAAATGCGAGGAAACCATCGCAAAAGTGAAGTCTCTCACATCCCTGATTACATCGCAAATGTGACGATTAGCTTGTACTTGTGAACTTTGGACTTACGCAAAAGCGATCATAGTGATCGCAAATGCGGCCAATGCCCAGTCCATGCCAGTATCGCAAATGCAACGGAGAGTTGGCAAATGCAATCTCTTCAGGACACAATGCTCTTCGAAAATGCGATGAAGAAGCCCGCAAATGCAATTTTCGAAAATGCGACATATTTCTCGTAAATGCGAGATCTGAGCAACAACAAATATTTGAACCTCCTATGAACTCTCTGAAACGCGTCCGAAACTCATTCGGGCCCTCGAGGCTCCAAACCAAACATCAACACAAGTGTAAAAAAATAACACAAACTCAATCGCGCGATCAAATCATCAAAATAACATCAGAAACCATGAATCGGACCTCAAAAACAATGAAATCAACATGAAACTCAAGAACTTCTAAGAACACAACCGCGCGTCCGATTCCTATCCAATCAACTCAGAATGACGCCAAACTTTGCACATAAGTTTCAAATGAACAAATGGACCTATTCCAATTCCCAAATCATAAATCCAAACACGATAGCTATGAAGTCAACCTACGGTCAAACCTATCAAAATTCTAAGCTTTTAAATTGTCAACTTTCGGCAAAACAATACAAATCAATCTACGGACCTCCAAATTTGGTTCAGGACATATGCCTAAGTCCAAAATCATGATACAAACCTATTCGAGCCATCAAAATTCTGTTCTTGCTTTCACAAAAGTCAAACCTCGAACAATATTTTCAACTTAAGCTTCAAAAGTGAGAACCACTCATCCAAATTCATTCTGAAACATTCGAAATTCAAATCCGACCATGCACGCAAGTCATAATACACAATATGAAGTCATTCAAGACCTTGAACCACCAAACCGATTGCTAGAGCTCAAAACAACTAGTCAGGTCATTATATTCTCCCCCTCTTAAACAAATGCCGCTCCATTTTCTCGCGAAAGAGGGCCTCGACGTTGTGACAACTGTTTTGGATGAAAGATAGAGTGCTAAAATAAGAAGACTCGCCACCTGATAGTTTTCGAGGTGCGTTAGGGAACCTATTATATAGATAACTCTGTTTGACTAGTCAACGTCACCAAAGATCGGGTAAGGGCTCAAATTACATCAAAGAGAAGGTGTTAGTCACTCTTCGAGGTCCACAGTTGTGGGTCCCGGACGAACTTAAGATTATGTGGATTATAATTAGGCAAGATAAACAAAGAGAGTAAGGGTCAAAGAAATTTATTATAACACAATGAGAAATAAGGATTACAAGGATATAACTATGATAGTCTATATTAAATGGCTAAATGTATAAAGAAGAGGGGGGTCCTAAGTTTTTTAGTCTAAAGGATCACCCTGTGCAACATAAATAATACTTCACAACTACCTTGAGGTAGGGAGTTATTATATTATTCAGCGGGCACAGACTATTATCTCCTGCTACCCGATTACTATGCTAAAGTTATTTATGTAAGCGCTCTAATTCACTTCTAAGTCGTGCCCTACGCGTGCACTGCCCGTCCCATACCTATAGTCCAAGAGGCATTGGACCTCTATTTAGGGTGATTCTAGACTTTACTTAGGCTGCTCAAAATGATAAAATAGGCGACATACAAAACAAGTTGGACTTCATGTAAGGACAGTTAGGGGATCAAGTTGGCCTCCACACTTAAACAACAAATGCACGCAAAACAGGTTCTCACATTAGGCATTAGACAGTTTCAGAACTGAAACTAATTAAAGACATTTAAGCCCTATAGACATGGTTTCTATATGAACTTGGATTCAAACGTGCATGCAGTTTCAGATGCAAGACGCCACTTTAAGCTTATAGACATGATCTCTCGGTGATTCGCGCAGTAGGGGGTAGTGAGAACCATCGGAAATATTCAGAATTACTTGTGTTTGAGCCTATGGGCATGCTCCCTAATAGTGGCATGGCTAAGAAATTAAACAACGTTTGAAAGTTCAGTATTAACACTTTAAAACGAGTGGTAATACCCTATAGGTAGGATTTCTAACGATTAACGATTAAAAATGATTTTTATACTTAGCCCCTATAGGCATGTTTTCTAGGTGCACAATATGATAACAATAGCAAATTAACCAATTAAAGTCCTATAGGCATGATTTCTGGATGAAGATCAATAGAACATAAGCTAGTATAATCCTATAGGCATGGTATCTAATGAATATGCTGCAGTTATTGAAGGAATGGTTATTGACATTTGTTTCCTATAGGCGTGTTGTCTAGTAACACATGGTAGTAGATATAGGAATAAATACAACACTTATGCCTTGATAGTATATATGTTGTGTGAGTGTGTGATTCTCCTAATGGCATGATTTATACGAGTGTACATGGAAATTGAATAGCATATATGACAGGTTGGATAAAATAATAAGTAGATCATACGAACCCTATAGGCATGTTTTCTACCCTTTCATGCAAACATTAGAGTATCCCCAATTTCACTAACACCCTATATACTAGTAGAAATCAATCAAACAAATCAAGAAAATACTGTAAAATCAACATAAATAAGGAAATAATAACATGCAGAATCAGTAAAAGTCAGATTAGAGAAAAATTAGGTAAACCCTAGTTGACAGAATCCAAAAATTGGCCGGAGATCATGGCTAATCGGACCCATATAGCCTTGATATAAATGTATCTAGATGGAATATTATCTAGATCTTAAAGATTGAAGAAGATTTCCATGTGATTCCAGGTCTGGTACTTGCCAAAAATAGGCAAGTACTAAGTAATACCAAAATCGTGTAAGTAACACGGAGATGGAGCATATATAGAAGGCAAGTTGTAAGAGGATGTCATATTAAGGTCGGAATCGGAGATAATTGGGGGTGTGACGGCTAGGGTTTGTGAAGCAGAAGGGCCTGATAGAGAATAGAGGCGGCTGTCTTCAGAAAATGGGGATTATGGTTTGGGTGAGGGGATATAAGGAGAATGGGGAGGAGTGTTGTGAGCCGTTGACTGCTTTTGATCAACGGTTGAGATTTAAGAAAAGTTGGGTCGGTTTTATTTTTGGGACTGGATTGGGGATAAAAGGGTCATTTGGATTGGGCTTGGGGATTGGGCCAAGGATTTGGGGCTTGTCTGGTCCGAAATTAATTGGGCCATATTTTAAAATTAGTAAATTAAGGGAAAAATAATTTAAATAAAATAATTAAATAAATTATAAAAAATTCTATTTATGCAAATTAATATTTAAAATAATAGTAGAAGATTATAAGAATGTAAGATATTATTTTGACCTTAAATAAATGACAAATGCAATAAAATTATAAAATTCAGGCTATTATTGCAAGATTGTGCAAATGGCCTAAAAATACTAATGTAATTATAAAAAATAGAGTAAAATATCTGAAGCTAGTATTATATTTAAAAAAAATAATTTTAGGTAATTAATTCATCACAAAATAATTGAAAGGAGTAATTAATAAATATTCAAGTAATTTAAATGCAGGAAAATCAATTTTAAAGCTCTGAAAATTATGGAAAATTATAGAAAAATGCTTGTATTGAGTTGTAACTAAATAATGATTCCAAACGATGTTTTGAAAGTATATATACTATTCTAAGAAATATGAGAGCAAAATTAGGTATCAACAACTGCCCCTCTTTACCTGGGAATGATGAAAGAGTTGTCGGGTAAAGAAAATGATGACCAATTTTGGCCGAATTGAGTGAGGAATGATATGATTTGAAAAATGGGGGCCGAACCCTGGTTCCTGAGTTGCCTACATATCCCTGATATTATGGGAATCAGGTCGTGTGTAGTTTTGGACCCAACAGTGAACAAAACCGATGGAGTTGTTATAGGAGTGTTCGCATGTTTTAGAGAGGGTTCTTTTTGGGTAGGATAGTATCGGATGAATTTATGCGGAGTCATGCATGTGAATCTGAAATGTTACAGATGTATCACAGAGCAAATATCTGAATGTTCATAGAGTAAAAGTGGGCAATTGCTGATGGTCGGTTGCTTTTGAAACAATTGAAGGATGTGAACGTTGTGAACGAAAACTGGAGCGAAGATTGCTCCCGTTTTGTAGAAAGGTTACCTCCTAAATTACATGCAAAACTTAAAACACGGTGCATGCGAATGTATATATGGATTATTGCGAAAATTTAAAATATGATGCAAATTTCCTTTGGACCATGAAGGTTGTCTTTGGGCGGTGAGGACGATATCCTTAGACCATGACGTCCTGGGCCATGAAGCACATAACAAGGATTCGCAGGCCATGAAATGGTGTCCTCGGGCTATGAGGATGGTGCCTCTGGATGATGAGGCCTTTGAATAATGATGTGCAATATTGAGAGATCCTCAGGCCATGGCATAGTGTCTCCCGGTTATGAGGATGATGCCTTCAGACTATGACGCCTTTGGACAAAACAATAATGTTTCAGCCCATGAAATGCACAACTATGACGCTTGGTCATATGCGAAGGTAAGACAAAACAAGGCTTAGTCTTGTGTAGGATGAGGGCAGTGCTTAGCCCTAGGCGAACAGAGGGATAGTGCTAGGTCTTCGGTAGCGTAGTGGAGATAGTAGTTTATCTTATGCAAGGAAACGGCGATGCTTAGCCTTATGCCAAAAGGGGGGACCAATGCTTAGTCTCGTACGGGGAAAGGCAATACTTGGCCTTATGCAATTAGGGAGGTAATTCTTAGACTTATGCAAGTAAAGGAGACAATGCTTAGTCTCATGTAGGGAAAGGCAGTTCTTAGCCTTATGAAATTAGGGAGGCACTGCTTAGCCTCATGCAAGAAGAGGAGACAATGCTTAGTCTCATGCAGGAAAAGGAAGTGCTTAGCCTTATGCAATTAGGGAGGCAATACTTAGACTTATGCAAGAAGAGGAGACAACACTTAGTGTCATGCAAAGAAGGGGGACAGTGCTTCGCCTTATGAAATTAGGGAGGCAATGCTTAGCCTCATGCAAGAAAAGGAGATAATGCTTAGTCTCATGCAGGAAAGGCAATGCTTAGCCTTATGCAAGAAGAGGAGACAATGCTTAGTCTCATGCAGGAAAGGAAGTTCTTAGCCTTATGCAAGAAGAGGAGACAATGCTTAGTCTCATGCAATTAGGGGAGACAGTGCTTAGTCTCATGCAAGGAAAGGCAATGTTTAGCCTAATGCAAGAAGAGGAGACAATGCTTAGTCTCATACAATTAGGGGAGACAATGCTTAGTCTCATGGAATTAGGGAGGCAATGCTTAGCCTCATGCAAGAAGAGGAGACAATGCTTAGTCTCATACAGGGAAAGGCAGTGCTTAGCCTTATGCAACTAGGGAGGCAATGCTTAGTCTCATGCAAGAAGAAGAGATAATGCTTAGTCTCATTCAGGGAAAGACAATGCTTATCCTTATGCAATTGGGGAGGCAATGCTTAGCCTCATGCAAGAAGAAGAGACAATTCTTAGTCGCATGCGAAGAAAGGCAATGCTTAGCCTTATGCAAGAGAACGAAGAGTAACGGTGAGAAAGTAAAGTATTTCTTAGCTGGAGGTGTTTGCGCTAGGTAATTTGTCGTCATGAAAGTAGTGACTTGATGTATCTACAGATAATGTTGTTTTATCGTGCCTGCATCCAAAGAAAAATCATGAGTTTTGTGGGGGGAAGGCCGGTTCGTGCTTTTGTCTTCTTACTCGGCCTCTGCTCCTGTTTGAGTTACCTTGGGCAACATCTCGCTATCATAGAAACAAAATTTTCAAAAAATATGCAATGCATTTGATAAATATAGTTATTTGAAATGTAGTAGTATGCGACATCAAGTAATTTAGATGAACCGGTGATTGTGACACATTTTAGAGACATTGCGACCTCCTTGCCTTAGAATTTTGAGGGTCCCCTTCAAAATTTTACCCCAGTTTAAATGCATACTTCTAACAATACTTTTGGTTGTTCCGCATATGACGAAGTTGGTTGAACTTGCGATCTTGCCCCAGTTTCTGATCGTGGGAGAAAATGAAGATTTTATTAAGATGTGATCGAACCCACAGGGCTGCCTACGTATCCCCTCTTACACGGTAATCAGGTCAAGCGCAGTTCAGTTACATCAAGTGAAGAAATGTAAACAATCCTAAACATAGTATCTCTTGACTGCGTCTGACTTGATAGGTTTTGGCCAAATATCTCCGTCCATTTCTGCAAGTATGAGTTCTCCTCCTGTTAGTACTCGATGGACAATGTAGGGACCTTGCTAGTTGGGTGAGAACTTCCTTTTGGCTTCGTCATGATGTGGGAAGATATGTTTTAGCACTAACTGCCCTGGTGTGAATTGTCTTGGTCTGACCTTTTTGTTGAAAGCTCTTGCCATTCTATTATGGTAGAGTTGACAGTGACATATCACATTCATTCTTTTACCATCGATGAGAGCCAGTTGTTCATATCGGCTTTGTATCTATTCTGCGTCGTTGAGCTCAGCTTTTTGTTTGATTCTTAGAGAATGGATTTCTACTTTGGCAGGGGTAACCACTTTTGTACCGTAGACTAGCAGGTAAGGAGTTGCCCCAGTTGATGTGCGAACCATGGTACGATACCCGAGCAGAGCAAATGGTAGCTTCTCGTGCCATTGTTTGTAATTGTCTACCATTTTCCATTGTGTCTTCTTGATGTTTTTGTTGGCGGCTTCTACAGCTCCATTCATCTACAACCTGTATGCTGTGGAATTCTTATGCTTGATCTTGAATGTTGAACACACGGCCTTCATTAAATCACTGTTGAGATTGGCGACATTGTCAGTGATGATTGACTCTGGCACTCTGAATCGACAATGTGATCCCGAACAAAATCTGCGATGACCTTCTTAGTTACAGCTTTGTAAGATGTGGCCTCGACCTATTTTGTGAAATAGTCTATGGCCACCAGAATGAACCTATGCCTATTTGAAGCAGCGGATTCGATTGGACCGATGACATCCATGCCCCAAGCGGAGAAAAGCCAGGGTGCGCTTGTTGGATTGAGTTCATTGGGTGGCACTCGTATCATATCAGCATGTATCTGGCATTGGTGACACTTCTGGACATACTTGATGTAGTTTGTTTCCATAGTCATCCAGAAATATCCTACTCTTAGTATTTTCTTGGCTAAGACAAAGCCATTCATGTGCCGTCCGCAGGTTCCGGCGTGTATTTCCTCGAGCAATTTGGATGCTTCCTTGGCGTCGACACACTGTAATAATCCTAAGTCTGGAGTCCTTCTGTACAGAATTCCTCCGCTTTGAAAGAAATGGTTGGCTAACCTTCGCAGTGTGCGCTTCTGAGTATGAGTTGCGTGTTTCGGGTATTCTCCCTTTGCCATGTATTCTTTGATGTCATGGAACCACAAATTTCCGTCACTTTCTTCTTCAACATGAGCACAATAAGCCGGCTATTTATGAATTCCTATTGGAATAAGATAGATGAAGTTCTTGTCTGGGTGTTGTATCATGGAAGATAAAGTGGCCAATGCATCTACGAACTCATTCTGATTCTTCGGAACATGTTTGGACTCTATCTTCATGAACCTCTTGATCAGCTCTTGTACACAGTGCATATATGGTAATATTTTGGTGTTCTTGGTAGCCCATTCTCCTAAAACCTGATGCACAAAAAGATTGGAATCTCCAATAACCAGCAACTCTTGAACATTCATGTCAATGGCCAACCTGAGTCCCGAGATGCAAGCCTCATATTCTGCCATATTGTTGGTACATGAAAACCTGAGTTTTGCAGATACCGGATATTGTTGGCCAGTTTCTGATACTAAGACAGCTCCGATACCCACTCCTTTGAAGTTTGCAGCTCTGTCGAAGAACATTATCCAACCATCATATGCTTCGGTGATATCTTCTCCTATGAATGATACCTCTTCGTAGGGGAAATACGTTTTCAATGGTTCATATTCTCCATCTACAGGATTTTCTGCCAAATGATCTGCCAACGCTTGCCCTTTGACCGCCTTCTGAGTTACATAGATGATGTCTAATTCACTCAGCAATATCTTCCATTTTGTTAACTTTCCCATTGGCATGGGTTTATAGAAGATGTATTTCAGCTTATCCATCCTTGATATGAGATATGTGGTGTATGCACAGAAATAATGCCTCAAATTTTGAGCTATCCATGTCAAAGCGTAGCAGGTGCACTCCAATAAAGAGTTCCGCGCTTCGTAAGGTGTGAATTTCTTACTCAGATCATATATTGCCTGCTCCTTTCTTACGGTGTCATCATGTTGTCCCATAATGCAACGAAAAGCTCCATCTAGTATGGAAAAATAAAGCAGCAAAGGTCTTCCTGGTTCTGTTGGGACCAGAACAGGTGGTTTAGATAAATACTCCTTGATTTTGTCGAAGGCTTTTTGACATTCTTCAGTCCAGCTTATTGTAGCATCTTTCTTTAGAATTTTGAAGATCGGCTCATAGATCACAGTTGATTGTGATATGAAACGGCTAATATAGTTAAGTAGCCCTAAGAAGCTCATCACATCTTTCTTATTCTTCGGCGGTGGCAAGTCCTGGATAGATTTGACCTTTGATGGGTCCAATTCAATCCCTTGATGACTGATGATGAATCCTAGCAATTTTTCTGGCAGGGACTCCGAAGGCACACTTAGCAGGATTCAGTTTTAGATTGTACCTTCGAAGCCGATCAAAGAATTTCCTCAAGTCTGCTATATGATCTATGCTTCTTCTGGATTTGATTGTGATGTCATCCACGTACACCTCAATTTCCTTATGTATCATGTCGTGGAAAATAGTTGTCATGGCTCTCATGTAAGTGGCTCCAGCATTCTCCAAACCAAACGACATCATTTTATAGCAGTACATTCCCTATGGTGTGATAAAGGTTGTCTTTTCGGCATCCTCTTCATCTATCTAGATATGATGATACCCTGCAACGCAATCCACAAAGGACTAGAGTTCATGCTTGGAACAATTGTCGATCAGTATGTGTATATTGGGGAATAGTAAATCATCTTTGGGACTCGCCCTGTTTAAATCTCGGTAATCAACACACACTCTGACTTTTCCATCTTTCTTTGGAACCGGTACAATGTTGGCCAACCAAGTCGGATATTCAACCACTCTAAGAACCCTGGCTTTGATTTTCTTGGTGACCTCCTCTTTTATCTTCAAACTCATATCCGACTTGAATTTTCAGAGCTTATGTTTTACCGGTGGACACATGGGATTGGTAGGTAGCTTGTGCGCCACTGTGGATGTGCTCAAACCAGTCATATCATCGTAGGACCATGCAAAGATATCTTCATACTCTTTTAGGAATTGGACATACTCTTCCTTCTTTGATGGTGATAGGTAAATGCTTATATGCATTTCCTTGACCGCTTCATAGTCCCCTAAGTTAATTGTCTCAGTCTCATCTAAATTAGACTTAGGCTTGTTTTCAAAGTTTTCCACTTCTCTGGCAATTTCCTTAGGTATTATGTTGTTTTCCAGATCCTCTGAATCATTATCCTTATGTCGAGTTGCCTCATTACATGTCACAGTCGTATGTTCATCAGGATAGGTAATAATAATGTTGTAGAGAGAAAATATAAAGAATAACAATAAATACTAAAAATAGCAATAAATTAATAAAATCTTGAAAAACTTCAACAAGTACGACTCGATGACTCGAGCAATTATTTCAAAACAAAATACTGAAAATGTCTTAGATGCTCAAAAAATTGCTTTAAAATAATTGATGTTAATTGTCATGCTACCCAGGAATTCGGCGGCCCCGAGATGGTGTAGAAGTCCAATTCTTGAGAACAACTCCTTTTTCAACGGTCTGAATGGTAAGGTCTTCCTCCTCCTCAACTATCGCACTGCAATCCATGTCTTCGTCATCCAGAAATAGCTTCCTTATGCCAGCTAAGGCTTCATCTTCCTCAGACCCCCACATCATTTCAACTTGATAAAATGTCTAGTGCAAATGTGGTACCGCTTGTCCCAGCGGATAATAAGGACCGCTCCATGGTGGCGACCAATCCTAGCACTCTTGCCAAGTATATTCGTACCCAAGTTCGAAAGTTGTACCATGACGCTTCAACTGTACTAGTTTGGTGATCTCTTGGAGATTCTTGTAGAGACCCTTGCCAAGTTCATGACTTGTCCATAGCATCATGCTTTCTATATTGTTGCTCCACCATTTTTCCTTTTCAATTGTGTTGACGCGCTCAATGCGATGGTATGTTTCCCCACCTAACTTCTTCCTATTTTCGATGATCGAAACAATCGGATTGGTATAAATGGGATTACTTCCGTCTCTATGGATGATCACCTCCTGGTGGTTCCATTCAAATTTCATGTCCTGATGCAGAGTAAGGGCCACTGCCCCAGCGGCATGTATCCAGGGTTGTCCCAATAATAGATTGTAGGTAGCAGATATATCTAGCACTTGAAACTCAACATCAAACCAGGTTGGGCCCATCTGTAGGCTGAGGTTGATTTCTCTGATTGTGGCTCTTTGAGATCCATCAAACGCCTTCACATTCATGCTTCCTTCTCGTATCTCGTGTAGGCCTTTACCCAACCTCTTCAAAGTGGTTAGTGGACATATATTGAAACCTGAACCCCCATCTATCAGGACCCTAGCGATGAATTTATCCTTAAATTGCACTGTGATATGTAGTGCCCTATTGTGACTTAGTCCTTCTGGTGGTAGCTCGTCTTCATGAAAGTTGTTTTTGTGGATTTCCAGTACTTGCCTGACCATGTTGGCCATTTCCCCACTAGTGATGTTGGCGGGTACATAGGCTTCACTCAGCACCTTCATAAGGGCATTCCTGTGTGTCTTAGAGTTTTGTAGCAGTTACAAGATAGATATCTGAGCGGGAGTTTTGTTTAAATGGTCAACCACAGAGTATTCTCTCGCTTGTACTTTTCTCCAAAGGTCGTCAGGGCCAGTCTCAACAACAGGTGGCTTAGATGCAGCTTCTTTGCTTGTTCCTCCCAAGTGTTATGGTGTATAAACCCTGCCAGTTCTAGTCATGCCTTGTGCTGCACCTGTTTCTTCCATTTTCGCTTTTCCTTCCCTTCTCGCTTCCGCAACATAATCCCATGGTATAACATCAAACTTGTAAGATGGCGTGTGTGCTACCATCACAGTGAAGGTTGTGGTTACCTCAACTTCAAACGGTGCTGGTGCATTTACCTCGACTTCAAGCGGTGCTTAGGTTTGTACCACAATGGGTGTGAGGGTGAATGGTGATGTTTTAGGATCATCCCCCTCCCGAATAAGTTCAATTGACCCCTCCGGATCCCATTCTTCATTGGTCTCTATCACATTTACTCCCTCACCTCTATGATCCGGGAGAGGATTGTTACGAACATTGGGTGCGACTGCTTTTACCTGTATGACCTTGGTGTCGATTAATGTCTGAATCTTGTCTTTCAGAGTGCGACACTCATCAATGGTATGGCCCTTCATGCCTGAGTGATAGGCATATGTCTTGTTTGGGTTAATCCACTAAGAAGAGTTTTCCATAGCAATGATGGGAATATGAGTGACATAACCAACAGTCTTTAATCTCTCATACAGTTGGTTTATGGGTTCAACAATTGGAGTGTATTGTCTGGGTGGTCTGCGGTCAAAGTTTGGTCTTGGTTTTTGGTAATTTTGGTTTGCGGGTGGTGGTGAGTGATAATATACGGGTTGGGTGTTGTAGACATGGTAGGTGGTGGCCGGTTGTTGGTATCTGGGGGGTGAGGGCTGGTATGTGGATGAAGGTGTTTTGTGTGTGAGAGGAGACTTAGGACCCCGGGCTACCATTACAGCACCCACTTCTTTCTTCTTCGAGATACCTCCTGACTGCAAGGCTTTATTCGTGGCCTGTAATGCTTCGAAATTCGTCACCATTCCACTCTTAATTACTTCTTCTATTCTTTCTCCCAGCTTGATGATGTCAGAGAATTTATGGTTTTCAATAACCATCAACCTTTCATAGTACTGCGTGTCTTGAGCTCTAACGAAGAACTTATTCATTTGTTCTTCTTCAAGCGCTGGCCTTACCTTTGCAGCTTCCGATCTCCACCGAGTAGCATACTCGCGTAAAGTTTCTGTTGGTTTCTTCTTGAGATTTTGAATGTAGAAAATGTCTGGAGCATTTTCTGTGTTGAACCTGAATCTGTCCATGAAATCTAACGCCATGGTCACCCAATTAACCCATTTCTTCGGGTTCTGACTGATGTACCAAGATAGAGCATGTCCCGTGAGGCATCTCATGAACAACTTCATACGGATTCGTTCATCTTTTCCCACTCCTACAAGTTTGTCACAATATGTCCTTAGATGTACCTTCGGATCACCAGTTCCATCGAACATTTCGAACTTGGGAGGTTTGTAACCCTCCGGCTTTTCCACATCTGGTTGAATGCACAAGTCCTCATAATTCAAACCTTCAATTCCCTTAATACCTTCGACACTCTAAACTCTGCCAGTGAGCTTCTTGAGTTCTTCCGCCATGTTCTTGATGAGCAGGTCCTTCTCGGTTGATTCCAGTATATATAGGGTTTGTTGTGGGGTTTGGGGTAAAGTTTCCACATATATAGGATTGCTTTGGTGAACTTCGGGAATCTGGGCATAAGGGTGGTCATTGGTTGAGTTTTGGGGATCAGGAGTAGGTTGTGGTGCATTCTGGGGAGTGTGATAAATGGTGGTTTTCGGGTATTGAGTCAGATGATGATGGGTGGTATTGAGGAGTAGGTACTGGTGGAGGGTTATGGTTCTGAGGAGGTGTGGTGTATTGATGTGGTGGCGGTGGATTTTGGTTCTGCGTGTTTTGTGGTGGTGTCGGGTTTTGGGCATTTGGATTTTGTTGGTTGATATTAGGGACGTTTAGGGTGAGGGAAAGGTTTGCCAAGTTTCGGACTTGCTCAAGTTCTCCTTGTAGCTCCAGGATTTTCTATTCCATGTGTAAGACAATTTTGTTTTATGCCGGAGTACTTCGGCCATCCAAAGTTTCAACGTTTTCTGCCATAGTAGCATTGTCTTTTCTGATACCGCTTAAATCATCCCATTTTCCTTTGCTTCTGCCTATAGGATAACTTGGTGGAGGAGGAGGTGGAGGACCTATGGATCTAGTGTGATATGCAGATGATGCCAGTATGCACGAACCAACCTTGGGGAATGGGAATAATCAAAAGAAAGAAAAAGCAAAAAGTAACCGAGTCAGTAAGGGATATTTGAAAGAATGCTTGCAGTATTTAAACATGTTCTGTAAAATCATGCTATAATTTGCGTCCTAATTGGGGACCTCATTGTGCTCGAGGTAGGCCTAAGCGACACATAGACTTAGAGAAAATTGATGCCAATATTGCATCATTTCATTAATGTGAAAACGAGCCAAACTTTTATGAGATAATAATAATGAAGTTACTAATGGCGTTTATCCATATTACAATCGAAATCTAAACTAAGCTAGAAAATAGTAAAGAACATCATTTGCTAAATCTATTTAGACCCCGAGGGACCTTATCCATGCTTGGCTCTTTTGACTCCATCAATCAGGTTCCCCAAGTTGCGCATATCCAACAATAAATAAGCTTTTGCTAGATACCCTCCTTCGATGACTTCTGTGTTCTGACAATCCGCAAGCCTCTTTCTCATCTTTCCCTCAAGCTCCATCAATCCTTGTTCTAGATATTCCAATCTCTCGGTGGACTTAGTGGCGATTTGCTTCCATTTATTAATTGCCTCCATGTCTACTTTATGTTGTTCCATATGTCTAACTTCAGACTTGAAAACCCTTTTCCGAAGCCTTCTATACTTGACATGTGCCTCAGCAGCACTATCGATGATCCTATTTTCCAAATTTACCCTCGGCTTGATGTCTCCTGCTACATCATCTACCAACCATGATGGATACAAATACACATGACTGGCATGGTACCTATCTGGCTCGATAGTCTCTCTTTCCACAATGACCTTCTGGTTCCACATATGTTGCGCCTCGAACTTGAAAGGAATGATGTCCCCTTTGAAATCTGCCTTGTACTGGACCATGTTGGAAACCCGAGGTATGACCTGTTTTCTTCCTGTTTGTCTCATTACCCTTATAGGAGCATAGGGATAAATGCCTCGCAACCCGATCAATACCAAATGAGTAGTATCCCTTGACATGATGATGAACTCACTGCCAGGAAACCACTTAAACATCCAATGTACCTTCTCATCTGTCAGCTTGCATAAGAAACTTACCCAACTTACAGCACTTCCGGGCTGTACGGACCTATCTCGGATGAATGTCATTTCCTTTGGATGGTGGTAGGCTATGTAGTCATTCAATGGCCATCGCAGAAGCTCTTGATGATATTCTCCCTTCTGAAAGTGTTCCAATAACCAGACTTGCAATAATAGATTACAACCTTCAAAATGTCCGAACCCCTGCTTTCACCGATCTAGAGCGTGGTGTAGTTCAGCTAAGATCATAGGGATGATGGTGTAGGTTTTCCCCTCGATTCCTTCCATTAAAGTTATTGCAACCATAGCTAAACGAGTATGAATCCTTCCCCATTTCATTGGAAATGTCAACAAACCCAAGAAGCTAATGATGAATACATAAACTCAGTGGTGCGTCCAACCTAAGGAGGTAATGGTAAGTTCCTCATGATGAAGACGATATGACTTACTGTGCCCGTAGCGCTCATAAAGGAATTCAAATGGGATGTATGACTTCTTCAAACAAAGCAACTCATCATTTTCCTTGAAACCTAGCATTTTTAGAGAACCGCGAGTGGTGCGATTCTCTGGCACTAATAACCCTGGACTATCCCATGGATGTTTGGTGAAGCCTCCTATTTCTTCTAAGAGAGGAGTCATTTCTATGTCACCAAAGTAGAAGACGACCCTTTTCTCATCCCAAAAACATGGTAGCGGCCTCGATCAATGTCCTATTTGGTCGGATGTCTAGCAAGGACGACAAAATACTAAGGAACCTTCTCACATGATTCTTGTAGCAAGGCACGAGATTTTTCCACCAATCAAGTAGCAGAGGCGGGATGTTTTGGAACATGCTGAACCTGGGGACTTCGTGCTTCATTTTCTGCAAGCAAATAAAGTTAGCCCTTTCCCCTACCAGATTCGACCATTTACGCAATAATGATCAACATATTGGCACATTTTCTCTAAGAAATGCACATAACATGGTAGTGTCCATTGGGATTGTGGAAATTACGTTAACAACGTCATAACCCGTACTAGGTTTAGCATGATGCATGTATATTTGATGTTGGAGTAAGGTTTCTAGAATGGTCTAGACTGGTACTCTCAAGTGGACAACTTGAGAGGGAAAGGCACGGGACCGTCGACTGCACCGCTGATCGACTAGTCTACCGCAAATAAGCCTTTACGATTTAAAAATGGTAATTCTGGAAGAGCGCGGACACTCATCAAGTGCCTCTATGTTGATAATTGGCACGAGTAGAGTATGATGTGGAGCATGCTTTATGCAGAGATAATAATACGTTGCCAAGTATTTGCATGATAAATATGTAAAACTAGTAAATACGGTAATAAGTTAAAATATGAAAAGCATATGAAAGAAAGACAAAGGAAGAAGTTAGTTCGTGGAATATATGTGAGAATGTAATAAAGCAAGTAAGGGAGTAGGGATGGGAGAGGCATGATATAGCAGTCTTTAAACAAAATGAAGAGCAGTCATAGAAAATAATGGCGAACGGGAAATTGATGTGCATGTCATAGCAAATTTAAACAAATAAAGGTGGAGCAGGGAAGGGATGTGCATTTTATAACAAATAAAATAATCCACGTAAGCCAAATTCATTATATTAAGAGCCTAAGTATTTCCCCAGCAGAGTCTACATGCTGTCGCGCCCCGTTTTCTCGAAAAAATGGGCCTCGACGTTCTGACAACTCTTTTGGATGGGAGATAGAGTGCTAAAAGAAGAAGAGTCATCACCTAATAGTTTTTGAGGTGCGTTAGGGCACCTATTATGTAGATAACTCTGTTTTACTAGTCAACGCCACCAAAGATCGGGTAAGGGCTCAAATTACCTCAAAGAGAAGGTGTTAGGCACTCTTCGAGGTCCACAACTATGGGTCCCAGCCGAACTTAAGATTATGTGGATTATAATTAGGCAAGATAAACAAAGAGAGTAAGGGTCAAAGAAATTTATTATAACACAATGAGAAATAAGGATTACAAGGATATAACTATGACGGTCTATATTAGACGGCTAAATGTATAAAAAAGAGGGGGGGTCCTACGTTTTTTAGCCTAATAGATCACCCCGTGCAACATAAATAATACCTCGTAACTCCCTTGAGGTAGGGAGTTACTCATATTATTCAGCGGGCACAAACTATCATCTCCTGCTACCCGATTACTATGTTAAAGTTGTTTACCTAAGCGCTCTAATTCAATTCTAAGTCGTGCCCTATGCGTGCACTGCCCGTCCCGTATCCATGTTCCAGGAGGCATTGGACCTCTATTTAGTGTGGTTCTAGACTTTACTTAAGCTACTCAAAATGATAAAATAGGCGACATACAAAACAAGTTGGACTTCATGTAAGGACAGTTAGGGGCTTAAGTTGGCCTCCACACTTAAACAACAAATGCACGCAAAACAGGTTCTCACATTAGGCGTTAGACAGTTTCAAAACTGAGAAAAATTAAAGCCATTTAAGCCCTATAGACATGGTTTCTATATGACCTTGGATTCAAACGTGCAGCCAGTTTCAGATGCAAGACGCCACTTTAAGCTTATAGACATGATCTCTAAGTGATTCACGCAGTAGGGGCAGTGAGAACCATCAAAAATATTCAGAATTACTCGTGTTTGATCCTATGGGCATGCTCTCTAATAGTGTCATGGCTCAGCAATGAAACAACATTTGAGAGTTCAGTATTAACACTTTAAAGTGAGTGGTAATACCCTATAGGCAGGGTTTCTAACGCTTAACGATTGAAAATGACTTTTTAATACTTAGCCCTATAGGCATATTTTCTAGGTGCGCAGTATGATAACAATAGCAAATTAACCAATTAAAGTCCTATAAGCATGATTTCTGGATAAAGATCAATAGAACATAAGCTAGTATAATCCTATAGGCATGGTATCTAATGAATATGCTGCAGTTATTGAAGGAATGGTTATTGACATTTGTTTCCTATAGGCATGTTGTCTAGTAACACATGGCAGTAGACATAGGAATAAATAAAGCACTTATGCCTTGATTCTAGACAATTTGTGTGAGTGTGATTCTCCTAATGGCATGATTTATACCAGTGTACATGGAAATTGAATAGCATACATGATAGGTTGTGTGAAATAACAAGTAGATCATACGAACCCTATAAACATGTTTTTTACTCTTTCATGCAAACATTAGAGTATGCCCATTTCCCCGATTTTACTAAAACCCCAATTGTTTATTACAAAATTATTACAGACCCAATGATGAATGTAATTAGTAAATATTATACAAGCAATAACAGTAGGCCTATAGCAGGCCCAAAAGGAGATACCCAGTATTGCATGGGCCTTCAACAAATTCCTTCTTCACAAATAGCATACCCAGATCCCAACAGGGGACTATATTCATTAGCACAAATAGTCACAAATTGATCATACGACCCAAACATTGAATCACACAAAAATCACTTAAACAAACCAGTTTGCATATTCAGTAGATAAAATGAGGAAAGAACTGAGTGTCAGAGACAGCTAAGGTCTCAGTAGTAAAGAGAGTGGCCAAAGAACCCCCAAATCCTAGTGTGTCAGAGTTCACAGGGGTCTCAAATGGACCCTGAGCAGTGCTCACGCTAGGGAGGCCAATAGAGAGAGTCTTAGTAGCCTTGGCTTTCAGCCGGCCAAGAGTGATAGATTCAGAATAGTGTAGGTAACCAATGAGAGTGATAGAACATTGATTAAGGGACAAAATTTGGAGAGATGCACTTGTATTTTAGAAAGTAGACATAGCAAAGTTGCCTAAAACACAGAACATGCTAGTTAAGAGGGTCAACAAAACTTAGAGGCATGTTGCTATTACAGGTTTAACAAGTAACATATTGGCATAAAACACATTGAGAGAGTTAGAGGAGAATCAAGTTTCCTGAGATTATAAGATTAACATACAAAGGTGCATAATACCAAATAAGTCTAAGTAGGGTACTAACTTAGAAAGTTTAAAGCTTAAGGGTCCAAATTATGCTAAGTATCCATCACAAATCAAAAGACAGACATGTTAACTTACATGGTGAAGCAAAACACTATCAAACATGGTAGGGAAACACAAATTCAGATAGCTACTCTAAAGTCTCAAATAATCACTAAAGGGATACGGAATCAAGTAAGACAAAGACATGCTGAGTGACACAATAGCAGGGGAGCAAGTCACAGATTATAACACATTACAGATGTGAGGCAGTCATTGCAGGAATTCAAAGTAAAGTGGGAAAGCAAACTCATGTCAAACAGTAATGTAGACATTTAGGTACCAATACATTAGGCTAAATGAACTTAAGATGGTCTAAATTATTCAAGGAAACCATATTCAAATAACATCTCTCAAAACTGGAAATTTTAGGTAAAAATCAAGTGTTAAAGAGGTTCAGATCATGAGGCAAGTTAAATGCTAGCAAAGTTACACACAGAGATGGTCTAAGAACATATTAGGTCATTAAATTCAGAGACGTGAATATGCAGGACATAAACGCAGAAGAATGAAATCGTAAAGCCAAGAGACTTACCAGTTATCAGTTGAATAAACAGACAACAAGAAAGAACAAATTCCATAGTGCTCTGAATGTCAACAAAGAGCAAGAACCCAGATTCTTAGTGCGTCAGAGTTCCCAAGGGCTTCAAATGAAACCCGAGCAGTGCTCGCACCAAGATAAGTTGAAAATCGAATTCTGGTGGCCTTGGCTTTCAGCTGGCCAAGAACTAGAGTATAGAACAAGAGAATAATAGAGTAATAGCTTTGATTTTTAGTGAATCCGGGTGGAAAAAAAAGTTTGTTTCAAAGGGAATAGGGGAGGGGTTTATATAGTAGTAGAAATAAAACAAACAAATCAAGGAAATACTGTAAAATACATAAATAGGGAAATAATAACATGCAGAATCAGTAAAAGTCAGATCAGAGAAATATTAGGTAAACCTTAGTTGACATAAATCGTAAATTGGCCAGAGATATTGGCTAATTGGACCCATATAGCCTTGATATAAATGTATCTAGACAGAATACCATCTAGATCATAAAGATTGAATATGATTTCCACATGATTCCAGGTCTGGTACTTGCCAAAAATAGGCAAGTACTAAGTAATACCAAAATCGTATAAGTGACACGGAGATGAAGCATATATAGAAGGCAAATTGTAAGAGGATTCCATATTAAGGTCGGAATCGGAGATAATTGGGGGTGTGACGACTAGGGTTTGTGAAGGAGAAGGGCGTGAAATGAATAGAGGCGGTTGTCTTTAGGAAATGGGGATTAGGGTTTGGGTGAGGGGATATAAGGAGAATGTGGAGGAGTGTTGTGGGTTGTTGATCGGTTTTGATCAACGGCTGGGATTTAAGAAGAGCAGCGTCGGTGTTTTTGGGACTGGATTAGGGATAAAAGGGTCGTTTGGATTGGGCTTGGGGATTGGGCCAAGGATTTGGGGCTTGTGTGGTCCGAAATTAATCCTAATTTTGGGCCAGATTTTAAAAATAGGAAATTAAGGGAAAAATAATTTAAATAATATTTAAAATAATAGTATAAGATTATAAGAATGTAAGATATTATTTTTACCTTAAATAAAATGACAAATGCAATAAAATTGTAAAATACAGGCTATTATTGCAAGATTGTGCAAATGGCCTAAACATACTAATGTAATTATAAAAAATAGAGTAAAATATCTAAAGCAAGTATTATATATGAAGAAATAATAATTGTAGGTTATTAAGTCATCACAAAATAATTAAAAGGAGTAATTAATAAATATTCAAGTAATTTAAATGCAGGAAAATCAATTTTAAAGCTCTGAAAATTATGAAATATTATAGAAAAATACTTGTATAGATTTGTAACTAAATAATGATGCCAAATGATGTTTTGAAAGTATATATACTATTCGAGAAAATATGAGGGGAAAATTGGGTATCAACAACAAATGTTCTTCCTTGAACATGCCAAGAGTCTTTCCTAACCCATCAAAACACCGTATGAACTCACCATGCATATACACATGGGTGATCCCACGTCACCCCAAACTACATAAAATTGAAAACATCATCTCAACCAGAGATTATTCCTTCTACCCATACTAATAAGCCTTAAAATCAAATTTTCAGAACTACCAAGTGCCCTAATATCACACAAACACACCGTAAAATACTCAACTAGCTAAAACAGCTCACGCATACACCCACAAGGTATAACCAGATGACATAGCACATCATCCATATGCTCATAGCAACAACTCTGACCACAATAGCTACCCATTACCAGGACCGGTACCGGCAAACAAACTCATATAGACTAGAACCTTGTTCCAAACCTTCATACCACTGAAAATAATTCAAGAAACATGCAAGACTCATAACTACTCATCCAATAAACAAGCCACATCGAACACCACACGAGCACATACACTACAATCCAAACTCAACAAGCATAATTCGAATATGACTGAATATGGAAAAAGAAACACATGAGAGAACTATCAAACAAGCCAAACATGCACAACTCCCCACCGATACCATCTACGAATCCAGTCCATAAGGAAGAAGTAAGACACACGCAACAACCACAATAAATCTTACCTTAATATGACCTCACCGCGGCGCATAGCCCGGTATCAACACACATATTCACAAGAACACCAGGTCCCCATCCTCCACTCGGAATCACGAGTAAGGAAACATCTCAGCAACTAAACCATTCTATTAAATCAACCTCGTATAACCAGAACCACAACACGTAACAACTTCCCATACCTGTAGAGAACCTAAACCACAAGTCGAGCCAAACCATCTGGAGATCACATCAAATCCTACCGTATTTAACTAACAGAAAGTCCACCCAAGTCTCATAACCTACAATAGCAACCAAACAAAAATGATAGACACAGGCTATCACAATAAAATTCTCAATTGGCGTGAACACATGAACAAAGTACAAGAATCACAAAGCACAACCATATCTAAAGCAAGGTAGGATGAATCTTACCAATAAATGGGACCAGATCGAAGTAACTCAAATGCATCTCTATACTTAATCGAAACCAAAGCTGTAAGGACATCAACTGGTGCATCTGCCTCTGCCCAACCAGGAAGAGCGTAACAATAGGCCCGACCTCTCCTTCTAGGGTGGCCTCTAACTGCCTAACCTTTACCCCTAGCTGGCGGTGTAGGTATAACAGCATCCGGAGCAGAACTCATAGCTTGAATACCTCGTTGTGACACATCAGTCTAGAGTCTGGGACAATATCTCACCATGTGGATGGTATCTCCCCACTCAAAGAAACCTCTCCGCTGACGTGGCTGTGGAAGTTGTTCGGTACAGGTACTCTAAGACCTATGGATATTTGAAATACCATGTGCAGCCTGAAGTGAAAACTGAACTGGCTGACCCACAAAACCTCTACCATGACGTACCCTGCATCCAAAATAGGGATTAGTAGATCCCCTGCTCCATGACACCTCTTAGCTTCCCTGTCCCCTCTCTCCTGACCCCTCATACCCTCTAATATACGAGCGATCTCTACCACCTACTAAAACGGAACATCGGTCTCCAACTCCCGTACCATGCTGAATCAAATACCATAACTGAGCCCCTCAATGAACCTGCAGACTAGCTCTCTAACTGCGGAAACCAAAGCAGGTGCATGTCTGTACAAATCACTGAATCTAACGGCATACTCTGACACTAACATAGCACCCTGGCGCAGTTGCTCAAACTCCGCGCACCATGTATCCCGAAGGGTCTGGGGAACAAAATCTCTCAAGAACATCTCTAAAACCTCAGTCCATGAAAGTGAAGCTGCATCGGCTGGCCTACCCTCCTCGTAAGCCCGCCACCACTGTTATGTTGCACCCGACAGCTGGAAAGTAGTAATAGCAACCCTGCTCATCTCCACAATACCCATGGTACGGAGAATACGATGATACTTCTCTAGAAAATTGTGTGCATCTTATAAAGCTAAGCCACTGAAAGTAGGAGGACGATACTTCTTAAATCTCTCAAGTCTCAATTGCTCCTCCTCAGATGCCCTTGGCCTGACCTCAGGCTAAACCAGAATAACAGGTTGTGCTGGCATGACACCCGAAACTTGACCAATGTGGTCCCGCTGCTCTGGAGTACGGGCGACGGGATTCTGAGTCCCTCCCCCGGTCTGTGAAGTAGCTGGTGCAATCGGAATCAATCCCGCCCGAGCCAATGTACTAAACATGCTCAGGGACTGCGTTAAAGTCTCCTGAAATCCTAGGGTAGCAACAGGCGCCTCCGGTGCTTGTCCCCCAATCGGAGCTACTGGCAGCCCCTCAGCTGCTACTATAGTAGGTGCTTTAGCTATAGCACGTGCTCCTCCTTGGCCTCTGCCCCTAGCAACACCGGCTTTGGGGGAAGTATCATCAGTAACTGCAGCTCATGTTCTCACCATCTGTGAGAGAATAGAATGACAAAGGCTCAAACTACGAAATCAATAAACTCGCATGATAGGAATGAAAGAAGTGAAGTTCCCTAATAGTTTTGTAGCCTCTCAAAGATAAGTATAGATATCTCCGTACCGATTCGCAAGACTCTACTAAACTTGCTTATGACTCGTAGCACCTATGAAACTAGAGCTCTAATACCAACTTGTCACGAACCCAATTTTCCTCTGTAAGATGTCGTGATGGCACCTAGTCTCTAAGACTAGGTAAGCCTAATACTTACTAATTTAAATAACAGAGTTTAATCAAAAAACTATTAAGCATGAAACAAAATTTTTTATAATAAGCCAACAATCCAAGGTAGATACATAACATCCCAAAACCGGTAGTACAAGTCATAAGCTCTACTGAGTTTACTAGAAAATTTATAAGTACAATTGTTCCGGAATTGAAATAAACTGTAAAAAATAAACTTCAAAAGGTGACTCCCAGGCATGCGAACGTGATGATAGAAATACCTTGAAGTCTCCACAGCAATATCTGATCAGCTATCTAATGATGAACAAACTTCGAAGTACCTAGATTTGCTCAAAAATGTGCATAAAGCGTAGCATAAGTACACCACAGTGGTACCTAATAAGTATCAAGACTAACTTCTATGGAGTAGTGACGAGGAACAGTCAAGACACCTACTAGAAATAATAACCTGTACAAATATGAATGTGAAACTAACAGGGAACAATATTGATATAAAGCTAAGCATGGTAGAAACGACAACCAATACTGGCAATAGAAAACTAGAAGAAACAATTAGCAACAAGGAACAGCAAAATAATAATGCCGTAGAGTAAGCTAAATACAGTTAAAGTCCGGTGAAATAAAGCAAGGAGAAATAGGTAACAACTCAATAAACAACGACTTTCACACAAGATTTATACAAGAATTTTCCCGAGGTGCTACACCTCATAATCACAATTCGCAGGTCCCAAGTCACGAACTCTAATCACTTGGCATCTTGTGCCCACATTACAATTCACAATCGCACGGACAACTCACGTGCTACACAGACAACTCACGTGACAATACCATTAGTACCTCATATCTGCACGGACAACTCACGTGCTAAGAGAGATCAAGTCCAATAATTAAAGCTATGATCTTTACACAATTGCTCAAAAGTCAACAAAATTCAACCATGGGCCCGCCCGGTCAAAACCCGGGTCTAATGGTAGATTTCGACTACCCATGACGCTATGAGTTCATATATGCCATTAGTTTCAAAATCCTAGTCCAATTCAACTCTCAAAACTCAAGTTTTTATTTTTCAAAAACTTGAAAAAGTTTCACAAATGTTCACTTTGATTCACATGATTTTGATGTTAAAATCTAAGATATATTGATGGAATATGACTAGAAATGGATTAGAATAACTTATCCAAAGTTTGTAGATGAAAATCCCCTCTCTAAATCGCCTCCCACCGAGTCTAGGGTTCCAAATTATGAAACTGAGACTAAATATCCCATCCCTCAGCTTTTTGTCGAGTCGTAGGTGTCGCAAATGAGACCCGGGGTTTGCAAATGCAAACCCTACAAATGCGAGGAAACTATGTAAAAGTGAAGTCCCTCACACCCCTGCTTTCATCACAAATGTGACGATTACCTCGCAATTGCGAATTTTGGACTTCCTCAAAAGCGATCATAGTGATCGCAAAATAAACATCTGAAACCATGAATTGGACCTCCAAAACAATGAAACTAACATGAAACTCAAGAACTTCTAAAACCACAACCGTGCGTCTGATTCCTTTCAAATCAACTCGGAATGATGCCAAACATTGCGAATAAGTTCCAAATGACAAAACAGACCTATTCCAAGTCCCGAATTATAAATCCAAACACGATATCTATGAAGTGAACCTACAGTCAAACTTATAAAAATTCTAAGCCAAATAGCCAACTTTCGGCAAAACAATACAAATCATCCTACGAACCTCTAAATTCGATTTCGGGCATACGTCCAAGTCTAAAATCATGATACAAACCTATCAGAGCCATCAAAATTTTGTTCCGGGGTTGTTTTTACAAATGTCAAACCTCAGTCAATAGTTTCAACTTAAGCTTCTAAAGTGAGAACCACTCATCCAAATTCATTTCGAAACATCCAAAAATCAAATTCGACCATGCACGCAAGTCATAATACACAATATGAAATCATTCAAGACCCTGAACCACTGAACGGATTGCTAAAGCTCAAACTGACCTATCGGGTTATTACAATATTTTGTGCATTACATATGATGTCTAGAACTTGCCCTGTGTGTTTTCAAAGCGAAATAGCAGTCTTGTTCTATCTAGGAAGTGATATAGGCATTTCTTTGTTGAGCCAGATATATGACTTTTAGCCACCTAATTGTTGTATATCTTAGTTAGCCCATTTGAGCCTGCAATCCTATTTTCTTTGGCAACCACACTACGAGCCTGACCCCTTTTTGTTTGAATTGATTATCTGTGTGAAACTTTTACCTCTCTTGAGCACTTGATATCATTATGGGCTTGTTAAAAATTAAGTGGAGGTATGATTGGGTTTTTGAGTGGAACTGAGAAAATGAAGAAAGGTGCATTGTTTGAAAATTAATGAGAGCCACTTGTAAGGAATTGAAAAAAAATGAATGACATTGCTTAAAGGAAAAAAAAAGAGAAAAATCAAAACTTGGAAGAAAAAAAAGAGTTTGTGTATATATTAGAAATAAAAAAAATTGATTCCTTGCTAGTGGTAGTTCTCATCTTGTTTGTGCTTAAAGAAATTGGGAGCTTGATGCTATTATGTATGAAGGATGGGGTTTGATTCAACATAAGTATGGAGTTGACATGCTAATGTATATGTATTAAAGTTCTTAGGGAGGTGTAGTCAATGTTATCTATATATATCCTACCTGTCCCGCATCCTACATTACAATCAAATTAAGTCTTACTTGATCCATAATTGAATGAGATCAATTAGTAGAGTATTACACTACGGGCAAGCCTATGGTACGTCTTCTGTGGCACATGAATTTTATTTCTGAGAGCGAGTTAATTATTTCTATCTTTAGTTCCTAATTATTCTTGAACTTTATTGTGTGTGGAACTACTCTCTATTGTTTGTGTGAGGGCACATGACTTGCGAAGGAAAGGTACTGTCTTTGGCTTTTGTGGTAGAGTAAGTGAGTGGGTTTGAAAAACTTGTGGTGCTTTTGAGTCAAGTTTTGATGCTAGGGTGTTACGGTAGCGTGTTTAGTCTGCTTTAAATGTTCTTGGCATGATGCGTTAGGAAAGTTGTCTGATAAAAAGGTCGTCTCTATGTGAAGTGTAGTTTGATTGTTCGAATACGAGCAATAGTTTAAGTGTGGGGTGTTGATGATAGGCTAGAAACCCGTATTTTAGTAATAGTTTGCACTCTAATTACTGTATTTTACTTGTGTTTGAGCTTAAATGATAGTGAATTGAACTTATTACATGTTTTATGCCTTGCAGGAAGTGATTGCGAGTTAAAAAAATAATTTGGAGCTAAATCGAACAATTTGGAGCTTTGAAGTCTGAGTAATAGCCCAAGGAATTAAACTGGGATTGTGTTCAGGGGTCGAGAACCAAGTATGCCTATCAAAACGTGAGGGAAACAAAATACTCTAGAAAAATAACATAGTCGCATCGCATGGGGCCGCACAGCAGTGTATTTTGCTGTTGTTTGTCAGAAATCGCTCTTTGAACTTCTCCACTAGCACACCGCATGGGGCAACGCGCCATGCACCGCGCCTGTACAATTTTTACAGAGTACTTTTCTATTGTGGCTTAGAAAGGGTAGTTTCATCCGGGTCCGCTCCTACATGGTATAAATACACTGAAAACACAATTTTGAAGGGACTTTTGACCTTCCCGGAGATTGGAAGAGCATTGGATAATCAAAGCACAAGGATTCATCATTCTTTCCTCACTCAACACCCGAGTTTGGATTGAATTCATGTTTTCTTATTATTCAACTTTATTTGTGATGACTTTCTCCATGATTATAGAGTAGTTTACATTAGGGTTTGACGGATATGATATTTTGATTGATATTTGTGGATCTTAACTCTAGTTCTTGTATGAATTCATTTATGAAGCTTTGAATTGATTGCAACTTTATTCACCAGTTTATTTAATCGAAAGAGGAATATTTTGGTGATTATCAACACATTATTTTGTTTGGTTTAACTCAGTGATTCTTGTAAGTAATCAAAAAAGCTTGTTGAATTTTTGATTAAATCAAGTTAGGAGAATATTTGAGAGACATTTTCCAAAAGACTAATCCATTAACGCATTCTTGCATATTTTCATAGTGCTTTATATTAGTTCACCTCGTAGAATTAAGATTTAATCGAGAAGTCCTGGCTACACATTTAAACTAATCATCGAGTGAATTCGTGAGAGTCATTAGAAAATTAGAGTGAATTGAACTAGAGTTAGATTCCAAATAGCCATCTTGCACCTATCCTGTCACGACCCTTATTTCTCTCATTGATTATTTCGGTGTTGCTCAACTCTTGTCTTTCTGTGATCAATTGTTAATTGCTTTAGTTTTCATAGTTAATTTTAGTTATTAATCATCCCAACCAAAGTGTTGATCATCCCGAATAACGTTAAGCTAGAAATTACTTGAATATTATTTAAATCCAATCCCTGTGGAGATGATAATTAACCATACTATCTTTGGCTAGCGAGCATCAATTTTGTGTTGTAGTTTGCGCTCGTCAGTCTCTCACTACCGAAATTGATTCAACGGTAGGAGTATCAGTACTAACATCCCTCACGAAGGCCAAGTACGCCAAACATCCCTTCTCAACCATCCATTGAGCCTTCAAACATGAAATCACTCTACTAGGAACATGATTCAGGGAGCCTCTCCACTCCAACCTTAGCACCCCCAGTATTGCCAACGTCACTGTCTTAGCGTGACAATCAAGGATAGCATGATATGGCAACAACAAATCCATGCCCAAAACCACATCAAAATCAATCATGCTAAGCATTAAAAGATCAACTCCGATCTCATAACCCCTAATAGTCACCACACACAACCGATATACGTGGTCTACAACAATAGAATCACACATCGGTGTAGACACATGAACACGCATAACTACGGAATCACAAGGCATATCCAAATAATGAGCAAAGTATGATGACACATATGAATAAGTGGAACCAAGGTCTTAAACATCCTTGTGGCACACTGAAACAATACCTGTGATCAAAGCGTCAGAAGAAACAACCTATGTCCTAGCGGGAAAAGCATAGCATCGAGCTTGACCACCACCTGACGGACTTTCCCCTCTAGGGAGACCTTAACTCGTACAACCTCCACCCCAAGATGGCTGAGCGGGTGGTGTAGTAACTGGTGGGAGTCATAGCTTGACCTCTCTGCTACACGGGACCTCCAATAAAACGGGGGAAAAAAACTCCTCACATTCCCCAACTCCCCACACTCAAAGCAACCTCCACCTAGGCATGACTGCGGGACCTAAATCGGACCCTGAAAACTAGAATAACCACTGGAAGAACCCAGTACTGATGAACCCTAAACTGATGGAGCATGGTACGAACTCTGAGATGGGAATGCACTGAAAGAATTATTAACCGAACAAGTGTTGTATGAATGTGGCAAGATGATGAACCACGGGGAACCTGATGAGCCATCTGAGTGTGCCTATAAGGACGACCCCTGTTGTGATGTGTCTGGCCTCAAGATGAGGTACCACTAAAACCACCTGAACCACGAAACCTCTTTCCCTACCACTCCTCATGCTCAAGCCTATGAACCTGCTCTAAGTACCTAGAAATCTCGACTACCTGGTCAAACCAAGCATCCGTATCGGCCTCTCGGGCCAAACTATAATGTAGACCATAATTGAGGCCATTAATGAACCTCTCGATATTCTCTCTCTCAGTGGGAACCAACTATACTGCATGACGAGCCAAATCCACAAATCTCATCTCATACTGAGTCACAATCATATCTCCCTGGCGCAGCTGCTCAAAAACTCTGCACAGCTCCTCTCTACGATTCCGGGAACAAACTTCTTTAAGAAGATAACTGAGAACCCATACCAAGTAAGTGTTGTAAGCCCGCTGGCCTGCTCAACTCATAAGCCTACCACCATCTATAGGCTGCTCCTATCAGTTGAAAAGTAGTAAATGCAACTCCACTGGTGTCCATAATACCCATTGTGCGAAGAATCCGCTAATACCGGTCTAGAAAGTCCTGAGCATCCTCTAACTCCCCTTTGTTTAACTCTAGTGGTTTAAGCCTCCCAAACTCTCCAACCTCTTCTGCTACTCATCAGTCATAGGTGGGCCAACCTTGGCTCAAGCAGCAACAACCGGCTAAACTGGTAAAACCCCTGGTGTCTGATGAACCTGACCTAGCTCCTCTAGAGAACAGGCGGCAAGAGTCTGGGCTCTTCCCTGAGCCTATGAGGTAGCTGGTGCAGCTGGCATCGAAACCCCCTGAGCCAAACTCATACACATACTTAAAATCTGAGCCAAAGCCTCCTGAAGACCAGGTATCACAATAGGTAGTGCCGGTGTTTGAGCTGGTCCCACGGCTCCACAGGTGTTGCTCTAACTATAGTGCGAGCCCTACCTTGGCCCCGACCTCTCGCAGCCCTAACTGGTGGTAATAGTACCTAACTGTCTGATTCGTCTGAGTGTGTCCTCACCATATGTGGAAAAATAGAAGAATAAAGGTTCAAACTTCGAAAATAACAAATCTGCACGACAATAATACAAGAAAGTGAAGTTTTTCTAACAGTTCGGTAGCCTCTCAAAGATAAGTACAAACGTCTTTGTACTGATCCGCAAGACTCTACTAAGCTTGCTCGTGACTCGTGAGACCTAACCAACCCAGTGCTCTGATACTAACTTGTGACGACCCAGCTCCCACCGGAGCTTTGACGGTTCCTAATACCATTTTCTAGGCAAGCCAACAGTAACACAATAACTATGAATTTGATTAAACAAGGTTTAATAAACTCAATAACGGAAATATCATGAAATAACTAAGAAAACAACAACAATACTGCTACTACCATCCCAATGATCTAGTGTCAACGAGTACATAAGCACTACTGAATATCAAAATATAAAGCCAATTCCTCAATACAATTGTCTGAACAATAGAATAGTAACAAAGGAAATAAATGAAAGAGAACATCAAGGTTTGTGGACGTAATAGCAGCTACCTCGCAGTCTCTCAAGTATTGGTACCAACACAGTTCTAGCAATCACCACGCCCGAAAGTACCTGGATTTGCACACAAAGTGCAGAGTGTAGTATGAGTACAACCGACACCATATACTCAATAAGTAATACACCTAACCATGGGATAAAAGCAATGACGAGCTCAGGTGAAACAATCAGAGATCACTATCAATAACAACACAGGATATAATGATGACAGTAACAGTAAATAGCTGAAAGGAATTATCATATTCAGCTTGTTCAAATTACAGAAATTTAGACATGCTTCCAAGTATAACAGTTATATCCCAACATGGATAATAACATTTCTTTTACCAACTGGCATGAGGAACATACATCTCTATGCCTACAAGTCAAATATACATGTCAAGTAAATGATTTCACAGTGATATCCTCAAGTACTCTCACTATTAGCACACTTAAGGTACCTAACTCAAATGCCCACTTCATCACACATACAAAATCACTCAACATTGTATGGGTGCCTGACATCAATGCCCCTCACCAAAGCACGTGTATATATCACTATGCCTGCGCTCACTGCTGGCATATCAGACTCCGGAAGGGCGCATCCCGCCCAAGTGCTAATCAAAAAGCCAATAAGGACTGTTGCATAGTGCAACCCAATCCAAATAGTAATAAAGCTAATATGGCCTGTTGCGGCATGCAACCCGATCCAAGTAATAATAAAGCCAATATGGCCTATTACGGCATACAACCTTATCCAAATAACACTCTCAACACAACTCTAAGGCCCACTTCAGTCATCAACCTCTGAAGTCTCAAGGGTTCACAATCTCATATCACTCAGCCCAAACAACATCACATATGGAAAACAACAACAACAACAACATGATGTAACAATGAATAAAGTACAAAGACTGAGATATGGTATGCAAATGAAGAATCATGACTGGTGTATAACTACAGTTAAGACAGATAACTCAAAGCAACAGAATTAACCCCATTATGTCTTAACCAATTAATCACTTAGCCTAAACATGATTTCTAACATGAACCATAGCTCAGATAATCAAACAAGTAGGGAGAACATGGATACAACAAGGTGTGACAGGAAAAAGAGTCCAAGTAGAGTCTAAAGTCCACTCAGATAATGAATACTCTGATGCACGCACACATGCTCGTCACCTAGCATGTGTGTCACCCCAACACATTACAAATAACATAGTTCCCAGGAATACTTACCCTTAAATCCAAGTTTATAAATGTTACTTACCTCAAAACACGCAAATCAATACTCCAAAAAGCCCTTCCCATGTGAATCGGCCACCGAACAACTCAAATCTAGTAAGAAACAACTTAATATCATTAAATAATGTCGTAGGAAACAACTTCAAACAATAAAGCTTTGATCTTTATCAAAATCAAAAAGCCAACCCAAAAGGTTAACCCCGGGCCTGCACCCCAGAATCCGATCAAACTCATAAATTCTGAACACCCATTTAAATATGAGTTCAACCATACCAATTTCATCTAATTCCGACCTCAAATCGACTTTCAAATCCTCAATTTTCGTTTTAGGAAAGATTTTACCAAAATCCCCCAATTTCTTCACTTTAATTCACCAATTAAATGCTAAAACAAAGATGGAATCATGAATAATGAACAAATCCGAATAAAAAATACTTACCCCGATACAAATCGTGAAAATCCCCTCCAACATCTCCCAAAGCCGAGCTCTCTAACTCAAAACGTGATATAATAACCAAACCCTAGAAATAGAGATGTTAAATAGTCTGCCCAGGTGTATGCATCGCGATCGCGCGGAAATAGCTTTGCGATCGGGAAGAACAAAATGCCCAGCTGCCAAAAACCTCCTACGCAAACGCAACATACCAATCGCGAACGCAATGACCAAACACACAATAGCAACGCGATAGCGGACCAGAACATGAGTTCGTGATGAATAAACGTGTGCCATCCTCAGCCTTACCTTCCTTATACGCGAACGCGGCTCCCTGCTCGCATTCGTGATGCACAACCTCCCTAAATCTTCGCGTACGTGAAGTACAGAACCCACCTACTACCATATAGCACTACACGATCACATCTTCTGCTTCGCGATTGCGAAGAAGGATACCAGACATTAGATATCAGCTATGCCAAAACATGGAGAAATGGTCTGAAACCCACCTGAAACAAACACGAGGCCCCCGGGACCCTGTCCAATCACACCAACCAATCCCAAATATAACACGAACCTACTCGAGACCTTATATCACCCGAAAAAACATCAAAACCATGAATGACACCTCAATTCAAGCCTAATAAACTTCCAAAACTCATGCCGAATCATATCAGACCAACCCGGAATGACCTCAAATTTTGCATGCAAGTCCCAAATGATATAACGGTCTTATTCCAACTCTCGGAACCAAATCCGAACCCAATATCAACAAAGTCAACTCTCGATCAAACCTTTTAACCTTCCAAACCTCCAACTTTCCAACTTTCGCCAAAAAGTATCAAACCAACCTACGGACCTTCAAATCCAAATCCGGACATACGCCTAAGCCCAATATCACCATACGAAGCTATTGGGATCATCAAAACACCATTCCAGATTCGTCGATATAAAAGTCAAACTCTGGTAAACTCTTTCAACTTAAACTTCCAACCTTGGGACTAAGTGTCCCAATTCACTCTAAAACTTCCCCGAAACAAAAATAACCAACCTAGGAAGTCATGTAATCTTAAATAAACATATGTAAATCATAAAATAGGGAGAATAGGGATAAAATACTCAAAATAACCGGTCGGGTCGTTACAATGCTAGAGTTTTGTTTATGTCTAGGTAGACTTAGACTCACACCATGCTTTAACTGTATTACTTGTGTTATTCTTACATGTTCAAATGATTTAATTCATGTTTTATCCTGATACTAGACTTACATAGAGTATCAAACTTTGCTATTCTAGAAACTTGGCGCGCTACTTGATTAGCCGCGAAAAGGATACTTTCTCTTATGGATTACTTTCATGTTGTACTTATTTATCCGAAGTTTCTTAATTTACTAACTCACACATATATTCGTGAGTTGGGCTGATGACCCATCAAAAGTTTTACTATTCGTATAGGATCGGGCTGATCGCCTTAGCATTACTCTTATAGGAGCAGATCGTTCACCTCGGTAGGATCACGAGATATATTTATGGATCGAACTGTTCGTCCCTCGGAAATTTTATGAGATGCATATATGGATCGGGTCATATAACCTTGGCAATATCATGTAACACACTCTTATGAGAGCGGGCCATTCGCCTCAGCAGGATTATGAGATTCATTTATGGGATCGGGTTGTTTGCCTCAGCAATTCAATGAAACACTTTTATGGGATCGGGCCATTCACCTCGGTAGAATCGTGCGTAATATTTCGATAGGTAGTCAGCGCTTATATAATTATCCTAACTCATATTTGATGTTTGTACCTCATATTGGTCATTTATATTTTATTCGAGGTTGTATTCAATATTTGAGATTTTCGTATTTAGTTTTCAGTTGAGGATTATTTTATACACTATATATCTATTTTCGTTGCTACTTGCTAGGCTTCATACCTGTCTACTTTTATTGTACTTTGATTAAACACTAATAAGTGTCGATATCGACCTCTCGCCACTACTTCTTCAAGGTTAGACTAGATACTTACTAGGTACATATTGATTTACGTATTCATACTACACTTCTGCACTAATTTTGTAGGTAATGAGACGTGTACATTTGGTGGTCATACATGTGCGTAGGCGCAGCTACTGAGGAGACTTTGTGGTGAGCTGCATTCCATATTACAATCTATGGCACACGGAGTCCCATTCCTATTCATTTACTATATTCTATCTATTTCCTATTCCAAACAATTATTGTAGTAGTATTGTATAATTTAGTAGATGCTCATGTACTTGTGACACCGGATTTTGGGGACTTAGACTATTATTCTTGATTGCATTTCTGTCGCAATATTCGGTTTTTATATTTTGATCATATTCCAACCTTGAAGATAATGTCAGTAGTTTACTATTAAAAAAAGGAACGATTTCACTTATTTATTTCATCACATGTTCTAAAATGTGTTATGGACTATCGGTCGATGTATTGATTGATTGTTGGTTGGAAGTGGGTCATGAAAGCTTGGTATTAGAGCATTAGATTCACATAAGTCTCATGAGCAGGCCTAGTAGAGTCTTGCGGATCGATACAGAGATGCCTGCACTTATCTTTGAGAGGCTATAAGGCGTTAGAAAATCCTCTTTCTTCATTTCTTTATCGTGCGACTTTATTTCAGCTAGAAGCCTATATCTTGAGTTCCTTTCTACTCATCCGTACACGATGTAGAGCACTTGATATCAGTTGGGCACCGACGAGTTGTGGTGATGCTACAGAGGTAGTGTGGGATTGTTTTCCCTGCATTATGAGGATGTATTACTATTTTCACCTTGTAGAGGATGTCTAATCATTTTAGCCCAGTGTTGGTATTGCCCATGGTTCAGGTTATACATAGTAAATTGTGATACTTAATGCATTAATCTTTGTGCGGTATTGGTACATAATGGTAGGGTGTTTACTTATATGTCATGGTAGTGAATGCTTTGGGAGGAGGGTTATTCAATTCATGATTGGGAGTTTGGTGTTTATTCCAGTGCGGGAGAGGCATTTGGGCTATGGATGTTCAGGCTTTGGCCAACGGAGTTATGAGAATGGGTATTTTTGAACTTGGTAGAGTTCTTGCTTGTATTGTTATTCAATTGTCCTTGTTTGAGTGCACTAAGGCTCATCAATATGATGGTCTTCATTTGTTTGTCCTTGGGGACACAACGTGGCGAAGTTGTGCTTACGAAGTGGGTATCGGAAATGATGGCATGTTGTGACTTCAGTGTCGAACATATGTTCCAGTGTTGATAGTTCGAGGGAGATGATCCTTGAAAAGGCTTAGAGTTTGTGGTATTCTATTCGTCTGGGTGCTACATAGATAGATCATGATTTGACGCAGTATTAATGATGGTGGAGGATGAAAATGACATTGTTAGATTTGTCTCGCGGTGGTTGAATTATTAGCAGGTCAAGTATGAGCGGTAGAGATCGAGTAGTTTGCTTCGAAAGATGGCTAAATCGGAGTGAAAGTGGGAGCATATCGTTATAAATTTTGTGGAAGGGTAACCACATGCTTTGAAAAAGCTTGGTGCGATTTGGGTCATGGTGGAAAACTGACAAAGTCTGTGCATTCCATTTGGTATTGTGGCTTCTACACTTAGAAAGTTCAAATATGAAGAAAAAGGTTATTTGGAATACAGGGGGAATGTGTAATATTCCGATCGGTTGTTTTGAGATCTAGTGCATCGTTCGGTGGTTTGAGGCCTTGAGTAGTTTCACTTCATGTATTATGACTTGTACGCGTGGTCGGGTTGAATTTCGGGAAGTTCAGATGATTCAGAGGGAAAATTCTAATTTCGGAAGTTTTAAGTTGGAAGAATTCACTAAGATTTGACTTTTGAGTAAACGATCTTGGAATCGGGATTTGAAGGTTACAATAGGTTTGTATGATGATTTCGGATTAGGGCGTACGTTCGGGTTGAGTATCGGGTGGTCCGGAAGTATTTTGGCGCTTATTATGGAAAGTTGGCATTTTGAAAGTTTAAGAATTTCTTAAGTTTGACTTGAAGTGGATTTTTATGTTATTGATGTCCGTTTGGGATTCCGAGCCTTGGAATAGGTTCGTATTGTGATTTATGACTTGTGTGTGAAGTTTGGCGTCATTCCGGAATGTTTAAGTATGAATCAGATGCGTTCGTCAAAGTTTGAATGTTAGAAAGTTGAAAGAAAGTTTCGATCATCGATTCGTAGTTTTGATGTTGTTTGGCGTGATTTGAGGTCTCGGGTATGTTTGTGTTATGTTTTGGGACTTGTTGGTGTGATCGAACGGGGTCCCGGGGGCCTCGGGAGTGTTTCGGGTTGGTTTCGGGTCATTTCTCCCTGGTTTTGCTGTTGTTGTTGCTGGTTTGAGTTTTGTCCTTCGCGAACGCGAAGGGATTCACGAGTTCGTGAAGAAAGATTCTTGGCTATTGAGATTTTATGCTTCGCGTTCGTGACTGGTAGCTCGTGTTCACGTACGTTTGGGCGTTAATTCTATGTGTTCCCGATGTCAGCTTTGCGTTCGCACTGGAGAAGCTGGCCTGGGGGAGATTGGTCTTTGAATCCACGATGGAGTGGACGCGTTCGCGATAGGGCAGCCTGGTGAAGCATCGCATTCGTGAGACTAACCTCGTGTTTGCGAAGAAGAGTTTTGGTCCCTGAGTTTGTTGAGCTTCGCGAACGCGAGGGCAGTGCCGCATTCGCGGTGAAGGTCGCTTGGGCAGTGTATAAGTTTGAAAAAAATGGGTTTCGGCTCATTTTATCTAAAATCTTCTATAGGAGCCGAGCTTGGGGCGATTTTGGAGGAGCTTCTTCGTCACCCATCTCTAGGTAAGTGATTTCTTCACATTGTGAGTTAAATACATGAATTATACATGGATTTGTACTTGGAAATTGGTGGAAATTGTGGGATTTTGAAGAAAACCTAGAATTTGGTATTTTTGGATTTTGACAACAAAATTGGAAATGGAATTGGAAATAAATTATATATTTTAGTTCGTGGTATTATGGGTAAAGTTTATCTTCGAAATTTTTAAAAGACTGGGCACGTGGGCCCGAGGGTTGACTTTATTGACTTTTCTAGCGGAGTTGGGAATTGTTATAAATTGATTTATTATGAGTTTATAGTATATTTTTATTGGTTTGCACATTGTTTGACTTGTTTTTGAGCGACGGACATCGGTTTGAGGTGTTAGAGTGGCGTTGGAGACGGTTGCGGAACTTCGGAGCGAGGTAAGTCTTATGTCTAACCATGTGAGGGGGAATTTACCCCGTAGGTATTATATTCTTGTGTGCTACATATTGTGGGAGCTACGTACGTATGAGGTGACTGGTGTCCGTGCGCATGCTAGAATTTCTGATTATGTCCGGGGTAGACTTAGGTTCACGCCATGCCATAATTGTACTATTGAGTTATCTTTGCACGTTTAATTCCTTTATTTTGCGTTATGACTTGAGACTAGACTTTCATAGGGTGATAGACTCGTTATTGTAGAGATGTGACAAGCTACTTGATAATTCGCCGAATAATTTGGGTTTCCCTTATGAATTTCTCCCGCGTTGTGCGTACTCATTGCAAAAATTTCCTTAAATATCATAACTCACACGTATATGCGTGAGTGGGGTCAAGAACCCGTTAAAGCTTCTTATTCTAATGGAATCGGGTCATTCACCTCCGAAGGATTTTGTACCACAATCTTATGGGAGCGGGCCGTTCGGCTCGACAGTATAATAGATATCTATGGTTCGTGTTGCTCGACCCTCGGCAGTGTACACATTATTATGGGATCGGGCCGTTCGCCTAGGTAGTATCATATCTTTATGGGATCGGGTCGTACAACCTCGGCATAATCGTGCGTTATATCACTAGCAGTCCGAATATTCACGAGACTTTCCTTCCACTGATGCCTTGCATTTTATATGGTATTTCTTATTCATTAGATATTAGCACTTGATATTTTCGGAGCTGTAGAGATAGGATACGAGATTGAGAAGTTTATATCATTAAAAGAAATTTTGAAAGATTATGTTGGTTTCTGTTTCATCCTGCTATTACTGTTGTGCTTCATATCCTTTTGGGATTTAGTATACTGCTTTATTGGACCTCTAGTAATTATCGGCCTCAACCCCTCGTCACTACTTCTCTAGGGTTAGGCTAGATACTTACTGGGTACGCGTTGATTTACGTACTCATGCTACACTTGTTGCACTTATTGTGCAGGTGTGTGTGTGTATATATATATATATATATATATATGTCTGGTGGTCCTTTGGGCGCAAGGGCATGGCTATTGCAGGGACTTTACGGTGAGCTGCATTCCATGTTACGATCTGCAGCATACAGAGTGCCCATCACGGTTATTTACATTCTCCTGTCTAACTTGTATTCCAGACAGATGTTGTATTATTATTGTACTCCTTAGTAGATGCTCATGCACTTGTGACACCGAGTTTTGGGAGTTCCTACTGGATGTTCATTATTGTAGTTCACATAATTATTATCATTTTGCCTTGTAATTTATATTTTATACAGAAGTTGGAAATAAAAATCATGGGTTTTCTACGAGTACCAGACCTTAATCAACTTATTTAAGGGGATTCATGATTTCAAAAATAATAAAATGAGTAACTAAGTTGATTAAGCATCGTTGGCTTACCTAACAGCGGCGTTAGGCGCTATCACGACCTATAGTGGATTTTGGGTCATGACAGCTTGGTATCATAGCTCTAGGTTCACGTGGGTCTCACGAGTCATGAGCAAGTGTAGTAGAGTCTTCCAGATCGGTACGGAGACGTCTGTACTTATCTCCGAGAGGCTACAGGGATGTTAGAAGCACTTCCCTTCTTGATTCCTCATCGTGCGATTTGATTCCATTGAGACTTCTGCCTTCATTTCCTTCCTACTCACTCTTACACGTTGTTGAGCGCTCGTTATCTATACGGCATCGAAAAGTTGCAGTGGTACTGCGGATGTGGTGCAGGATGTTTCTCCCTGCATATTCGAGCGAGTTATTATCGTTGTCTTGTGGAAGGGGGTTTTGTCGTTTCTCCCTACGTATTCTTCTGTTGTTATCATATGGTGTTGTTATGAATGGTAGGGTGCTTATTTATGGATCGCGACAGTGAATGACTCGAAAGGGGGATTTCTCAGTTCATGCTTTAGAGGTTCGGCATTTAATTCCAGCGGAGGAAACGCAATCGGAGTATGGATGTTTAGGCTTTGGTTGATGGAGTATCGAGACTTGATATTTTTTAGCGTGGTGGAATTTTCATTTGTGACATGGTGTCGTTGTCCTTGTTTGAATGCATTAGGGTTGCCCGGTGTTATGGTATTCTTTGAATTGCCTTCGGGGCAGGGTGTGGTAAAATAGTGTCTAAGAAGCGGTTGTTAGAGATGGTGGTGTGTACTGGTTTTAGAATCGAATCGGTGTTTTGAACGTTGATGGCTTGAAAAGGATGATCTTTGAGGAGGCTTAGAGTTGGTAGCAATCTATTAGTTCAGGTGCTACAGAGATAGATTTTGATATGAGGCAACATTTGGGTAGTGAAAGATGAGGAAGGACATGGCGGGAGGTGTCTCGCGGTGGTTGAATTACCAATAGGTCAAGTATGAAAAGCAGATGTCGAGAAGTTGCTTAAAGGAGATGGTTTAACCGAAGTGGGAGTGACAGCGTAGCATATGTATTCTGTGGTAGGATATCCATATGCCTTGAGAAAGGTTTAGGGCGATTTAAGAATCATGGTGGACAATGACTACATCTACGAATTTTATTTGGGATGGTGGCTATTGTACCGAGGAAGATTGAATATGGCAGAGAAGAGTTTGCTTGAAATGAAGAGAGGTGTGAAAACTTGATTATCGTTTTTGAAACCTAACATGACTTCGAGTTTGGAATGTATTGTCGGACTTTCGGTTGATGTCTATAGGGAAAGAACACTCTTACAGTTGGCGGGCGAGCGTGGGTTCGGGAGGGTTTACTGATTTTGTGGTAGTTGTACCCTGTGCAGCGTCATTGGAAGATGTCGGTATAGAATTCCACAGGGGGGTATCTCCTGTTAACAGGTTAGTGGTTGCGTGAGTTTGATGAAGTTTCTACAAAGAGTTCTACTTACTACCATAAGAGGCGAGTATGCGATTATGATGGATAAATTCGGAATGTTCATGAAAGGTTTAACAAGAGACTATAAGAAATTTGGCGGGTTGACGGTTGCGAGATCATGGTAATTAGGAAGGGGGAATCTTTGTGGATTCTAGACTTATGTGCTCGTAGCTTAAAGCCAAGTGGGGGAGCCCACTGTCTATGATTGGATCGCGTGGTTGTCGGCTTGTACGGTTTCTAGTTATCGGTGCAATGGTGGATTAATTATGATTGAGAAAAGCAAATATTAGGGGTAATTCGAGTAAAGAACTTGATGAATGTGTGCTATATTTTTCCTTGTCGATTCATGTGCAGGTTTTTGTAAGGACTCGAAGTTTGCGCTTATGATGGATGTAATGTACGAGGAAAAGAATTCACCCGGTTGCTTCTTTGGGAGTGTTCATGAGCTAGCAGAGCGTTGGAGTTTGATTATACTCGGGACCAAGTCAGAGTAGGGGACTCTCAATAGTGGTTCTAATGGGTTCAAGGATGTAAGCGCGGTGTCTAAGGATTTTGGTCCGTTGTGTGGTTAAGGATCGAGTCCTTGCAATAGGTATTGAGACAATGTGATCTAGTGATTTGGGTCACTGGGGATGAGTGTTGATCGAGTTTCATTATGTTTTTGAATGGAGCCATTATTATTTCTAAGGCAGGTCAAGAGTAAATTGGAGGAAGTTAGGTCGGTTGGTAGTGGTTTGAATCAGCATGATCGTGGCAATGATCAGTTCCTTCGGCGTGTTAAGTTATACAGGTGGTTGGTGGTTGTACGTGTGGGCTTGACAGCCACTATAATTTGATTGATTTGGGAGGTATTTGATTCTAATGGCCTTGTTATGTGTAAATGGATCCTAGAAGATTTTTGACGGTTTAGACCACAACTTGAGGTTTGTATTTTCTGCAGTTATGGGAATTCAGTTGCGTGTGGGAATGATTCTTCTGAAATGAGTTAAGTGAAAGGTTTCTAGCCAATGAAGTGTTTATTATACTAGTAGTTCAGGGGTTATGATGAATTCTTGTACTCTCGCATAGCGGCATGGGAATTGAAAGTTGAGGGTCAAGGTTGCAGCTCGTATAAGTGTAACATGTTAGTCACTTGATTGCTAAATATTGAAACCAAGTATGGAGATTATAGTAATATCGCTAATGTGAGAGTTTATGCCTGGAGGGCACTCTATTCCTTTGGTTGTAGACCTTGTGAGTTTTGTTCTGGATTTGACGGTCATTCTTATCTGTCGTAGTTAGGGTTATTGTGGATCCTTGAAGGGTTATTAGCCCAGTATGGGATAAGCATGATCGTCTTAAGGTCCGCTAATAGATTTATGTGAGGTCGGATGTGTTTATTCAGCAAAGTACTATTTATGGAGGAGTCTTTGGGGGTCGGGTGTTATTCCCATCGTCAACTATCCTATGTAACACTATATTATGCCATCTGGGTTGTGAGACGGTTGATTATTTTGGTTTTGTATAGCTTTTCATTATTGCACCTTAGTCGAGCTTGAGTTTTGTAGCAGATGGCGCTATCCGTCTCCCCATGGTTATATTTTTGAACTTGGCGTGCTTGTGGTCGATATTCGGGTATTTCGTAGGTATAAGCATTATGGCTTGATGGGTACTTTCTTATTTATTGTTATGTATGGATTAGGCTAGATACTTACTGGGTACGCATTGATTTACGTACTCATGCTACACTTGCTGTACTTATTGTGCAGGTATATATATATATGTCTGGTGGTCCTTTGGGCGCAAGGGCACGGCTATTGCGGGGATTTACGGTGAGCTGTATTCCATGTTACGATCCGCGGCATAAAGAGTCTCCATCAGAGTTGTTTACATTCTCCTGTCTAACTTGTATTCCAGACAGATGTTGTATTATTATTGTACTCTTTAGTAGATGTCATGCACTTATGACACTGGGTTTTGGGAGTTCCTACTGGATGTTCATTATTGTAGTTCACGTAATTATTATCATTTCACCTTGTAAATTTATATATTATACAGAAGTTGGAAATAAAAATCATGGGTTTTCTATGAGTACCAGACCTTACTCTATTTATTTAATGGGATTCATTATTGTAAAAATAATAAAATTAGTAACTAAGTTGATTAAGCATCGTTGGATTGCCTGACGGTGGCGTTAGGCGTTATCATGACCTATTGTGGATTTTGGGTTGTGACAGAATGCAAATGCTTGATTATCATTTTGGGATGCAATACAAAATCGGGTTTGAACAAGTTGTTGGACCTTCAGTTGATGTTGATGGAATGAACAAATTTTTGCAGCTAGTGGATGAGTGTGGACTCAAGGGAATTAACATATTTCATAGTGGTTATACACATGGAAATGTCGTTGGAGGATATCAATATGAAGTTATATCAGTGGGCTATCTCCTTTGAGAAAGTTAGGGGTTGTGTGATTTCTTATGAGGTTCCTATGAAAAGTTTTAGCTTATATCTAATGGGAAGCATGTATTACAATATGGACCTGGATCGCTTGAGGAAGATGGCGCGCCTATCATGAGGTTGAGTGTGCATTTGTGGCTGATAATTTGAGATGTGCTATGATTAGTGCAACATGAGCTTATGAGAAATTTAGCTGAGTAATAGTGTGAGATCATAGTAGCTGAGGAGGAGAAGTCATTATGGGTCCTTGGGTTATGTGATCGTGTCTTAAAGCCAAGTGGGGGAGCCTACCGCCGATGATTGGGTCACATGGTCATGTATTTTTGTAGTTTTTGGGTTTCGGTACGTTTATGGATTAGTTATGACTTGAGGAATAGGGCATCTATGGTAACTCAAGCAAGGAATTTGATGGACATATGTTACATTTTGCCTTATTGATTCATAGTGGTTTTAGGATGACCCAGATTTGATATTCCTTGTGGATGTGATGTGCAAGGGAAAGGATTCACTTGGGTGCTTCTTTCAGAGTATTCATATGCTAACAGAGCACTAGTTATTTGGCTTATTTTGTTATGTATTTGGGAATAGGTTAGAGTGGACAACTCTCAATAATGGTTCTAGTAGGTTCAAGATTTAAGGAGTGGTGCCTAAGGATTTTCGGGTCCGTTGTGTGGCTAAGGATTGAGTTTGCAGCGGAGTGTGAGAGAGACTTGGGGTATTTCTATATCATTGCTAATTCTATGATGTAGTGTTAGATAGATGGAAAAACAACCTTGGATTTATAGAAACTCTCTTCAGAACGGGCGTATTAGTTTGTGGTGTTGTCGAGTACATGAGAGGGAATAAAGTGTCTTAGGGGTATTGAGACGATGTGGTCTTGTGATTTGGGGTCACTCAGGATGACTGTTGATCGAAATCCATTGTGTGCTGGGAAGAGAGGTGTTATTTTGAGGAAATCTGAAGACGTGGGGTCAGTTAGCAGTGGCTTGGATCAGCATGGTAAGGGAAATGATCAGTTCTTTCGGTATGATAAGTCCATACAGGTGTTTTGTGGCAATACTTGCGGGCTTGGCAATCTGCATGATTTGGTTGATTTAAAGGATTCGATTTGATGGCCCGATTATTTACAAATGGGTCCCGAAGAGTTTATGACAGTTTCGACCACGACTTGAGATTTGTGTCTTCTACGATTACGGGAATTTGGTAGCACGTTGCAATTTTTCTCTTGAAATGAGTTAAGTGATAGGTTTCTAGCCGATGTAGTGCTTATTGTACTGGTGATTCAAGATTTATGATGGAATTATTGTACTCTCGCATATAGCATGATAGATGCAGTGAGCTATGTGGAATTGGGATTGAAGGGTCAAGGTTGTGGTTCAGTTTTGACAGAGATGTCACGAGCTCGAGGCAGCAGGGGAGATTTCAGATGTTCAGAGTATGCTAGCACCATTTTAGTGTCATATGAGAACGGTGTGTTTTGTGGAAGAGGTATTGTGTAATTATTTACTGATGCTTGACTAGCACTACAGATATATCATAGTTGGTAGCCGTTGGTGTTCAGGTTTTTCTACGTGGTACGGAAGGTTATGAGAGTATTTCTCTTGGGGTGATTGTGTAAGCATGACGTGTAAGTTGCTTGAGTAGAATAGTTGGAGAGAAAGTATGGGGACCTTGGTACTCTCATAGTTTGGGGATTATATTTCTAAGAGGCGGCTTATCCCTCTGGCTGCAGACTGTGGAAGTGTATTCAAGATTTGACAGCTGATGTATGTGTCGTGGATGGGGTCACGGTGGACTTGTGGAAGGCTATAAACCTATTTTTGGATGGCCAAAATCGGGTTGGAGGCCCATTGGTAGGCCTAATGAGGATGTGTATTTTACAGTAAATGGGATTCGCTCATTTAGAGTAGCATTTTCTATGGGTGCATCATCAGGCGGAATGGATGTTATTCCTTCCTTGATATGTTTTATGTGTTACTTCCTTAGGCTATGATGGGTTATGAGATGACTTTATTATTCACACGCATGTTTTTGTGGTTTTTCTTAGTCTTTATGTTGATATTTGAGCGAGATGGCTCTTGAGATATTGACATACTTATCCTTTTCCATTATGCTATCCGTATCCCCGTGGTTATGTTTATGCACTATATGTGCTTGCTGTTGTTACACATGTGTTTAGTGAGCATGAGCATTATGGCTCGATGGGTATCTCCAAGTGGATTGATATATATGGATCGGGTTGCATGTTGCAATGAGATTGTGTTGGATATGATTCCTTGTGCTCATTTTGTGTGTTTTGGTTTCTCCCTTGTGGGATGGATTAATAGAATTATTCTCTTAATGTCATATCGGTTGAACTTGTTGGGTAGTTCCCTTTTAGTTTTCTTTCCATTACTGATCATATTCGAGCGGTTGCTTGTTGGTTCACATATCACATCATTTGAGGTTCTTGATGGTATTTGATGTGGCATGTCGGTCAAGTAGCTTGTACTGGGTGAGATGAAGTTATTGGACCTGGAATCAATGCAATATAATTTGTATAATATATGTTTAGAGGAAGAATGTCACTAATCAGCTCATAATTTGGTAATGGTTTTGGTTGAGTAAGAGAACTCCGTGACTTATTGATTTGATGGGTGGTTATGAGTTTCTATACATCTGTTTCACCATTGGTAGTATTGTGAGGGTTGGAATAAGGTTTTATGTGTCATGAGGTTACCGATATCAAATTTGATTATGAGTAGTTATTGTGGCCGGAAGATATTGCCATGGGCATATGAGTTATATTGTACATCGTGTGGTTACAACTTGGGTGTATAATTATGCTTTGATATAGCTTTTTGAGATTGACACTGTGTGTGTGTGTGTGTGTGTGTGAGTGTGTGAGTGTGTGTGTTTAAGAATCGGATCTTGAGGGAGATCCGGAAGTTAGAATTTGGTTCTAAGGATTTAAAGCTAAGGTTGGAGGAAGACTTTTTAGTCAACATTATGTCGATAGGATCATATGGATTGAGGTGAAATGATATCACCCATAGATATGTGTATCATGCGTTATTCAGTGATTTTGGCAACTTTGCGACGATTCTTGGCACATTCGAGGACGAACGTATGTTTAAGTGAGGGATAATATAACGACCCAACCGGTTGTTTTGAAATTTAGCACTTCGTTCGGTAGTTTGAGACCTTGAGTAGCTTCACATTATGCATTATGACTCGCGTATGCTATTGGTTTCGATTTTCGAGATGTCCAGGGTTGATATGGGAGAGTAATTCTCAATTTGGAAGCTTTAAGTTGGAAGAGTTGACCAAGGTTTGACTTTTAAGTAAATGACCTAGGAATAAGGATTTGAAGGTTACTATAGGTTCCTAAGGTGATTTCGGACTTGGGCGTATGTTCGAGTTGAGTATCAGATGGTCCGAGAGCGATTCGACGCTTTTTGTCGGAAGTTTATATTTTGAAGGTTTTTGAATTTGCTAAGTTTGATTGGAGTAGAGTTTGGTGTTATCGGACTCTAGGTGGTGTTATGGGACCTTGGATTGGTTCATTTAGTTGATCAGAAGGTGTGTGTGAAGTTTGGTCGTAATCCGAAATATCTAAGTTTTATTCGGATGCATCCGACGAAGCATGAAGGTTTGGAAGTTAAGAGAGTTTATGAAATTAAGTTTTAATTCTTAATTCATGATTTCTATGTTTTAATTCGCTTTTCAAGCCTTTGGACAAGTTTGCATATGATATATAAACTTGTTAGATTGATTGGACGGGGTTCCTCGGACCTCGGGTGAGTTTTAGGGTGGTTTCAGACCACTTTTAAGCCTTTTTGAGCTGCTGATAACTGATAACAGGATTGTGAATCGTGATCGCGGAGGTTTGGGCCAAGATCGCGAAGAGCAAAGTGCATTTCAGGTCTTGTGAAATGTGATTGCCGAAGGTAGGGTCGCGATCGCGTAGAAGGAAATTTCTGCTATCAGTGGTCATATTTTGGGAGCTTATATCTTGCAATCTATTAGGAATTTGGGGATGACACTAAAATAAAAGTTGTAGCTCTTTGAATCTAGGTTTTTGAAAATAATCCATTTATCATTTGGAATTTTTTCAAAATGTTATGGCCATTATATCAAAGGGTGTCAGTGTATAGGAAAATAAAATTTGTATATCGCGCGTGGCTTCTTGGTCACGATAGCGTTGAAGAAAATGACGCTGGAACATTTGTTAACCATGGTTGCATGGCTAGTAACCGCGATCGCGAAGAAGGAGGCCTAACAGGGGTATTAAACATCAAATTTTGGGATTCTGAGTTCATTTATTCACTTTTAAGTTCTTGGAGCACAAGTAGGGCAATTTGGGGTGATTCTTGAAGATCATTTTCGCCATCTATTATAAGGTAAGTTATTGCAATTTGTTGTGATCGAAATACTTAGATTTATGAAATTTAACGTGGAAATTGGTAGAGATTGTTGGTTATTTTGGATTTTTGGTTGGAAACCTAGAATTTGGTAAAATGAGTATTTGACCACGAAATTGGATATGGAATTGATAACAAATTTCATTGTGCTATGGGTGACTTTTATTTTCGAGAATTTTCAAAATTTGGGCATGTGGGCTCGGGTTGACTTTTCGTGTGGGTTGAGAATTAGTTCTAATTGTTAAATTACGAGTTTTTGAGTATGTTTTGATTGGTTTGCACTTTTTTTGGCTAGTTTCAGATCGTTTGGTATTGGTTTGACGTGTTAGAGATATGTGGAGCCGGTTATTGGATTCCAGAGCATGGTAAGTCTAACCTTGTAAGAGGAAATTTATCCCCGCAGGTGCTTTATTTGCAACATGCTATGTGTTATATGAGTTACGCACGTATAAAGTGAAAAGCGTCTGTGCATATGGTAGATTCTTATTTATATTTGGGTAGACTTAGACTCACACCATACTTTAATTGTATAACTTGAGTTATTCTTACATGTTCAAATATTTTAATTCATGTTTTAGCCTGAGACAAAACTTGCGTAGAGTATCGATCTTTGCTATTCTAAAACTTGGCGCACTACTTGATTAGCCGCGAAAAATATACTTTCTCGTATGGATTACTCCCGTGGTGTACTTATTTATTCGGAAGTTTCTTGATTTTTTAACGTGCATATATATCCACGAATTGGGCTGATGACCCGTCGAAAGTTTCACTATTCTTATGGGGTCGGGTTGATCACCTTAGCACTACTCTTATAGGAGCGGGCCGTTCGCCTCGAAAGGAATATGAAATACATTATGGATCGATCTATTCATCCCTCAATAGTATTATGAGATTCATCTATGGATCGGGTCGTACGACCTCGACAGTATCACATAATACACTCTTATGGGAGCCGGTCGTTCACCTCGGCAAGATTATGAGATACATTCATGAGATCGAGTCGTTCGCCTCGACAATTCTATGAAACACTTTTATGGGATCGGGTCATTCCTCTTGGCAGAATTATGCGTAATATTTTGATAGGTAGTCAGCGCATATATGAGTATCCTAACTCGGATTTGACATTTGTACCTGATATTGGTCATTTATATTTTATTCGAGGTAGTATTCGGTATTTGAGGATATCATATTTGTTTTTCAGTTGAGGACTATTTTATACACATATATCTGTTTTCATCGCTACTTGCTATGCTTCATACCTGTCTACTTTTACTGTACTTTGTTTACTGGACCACTAGGAAGTGTCAATGTTGACTCCGCGTGTAACGATCCGACCGGTCATTTTGTGTAATTGAGCCTCATTTCCCTTTTTTATGCTTCACACCTGTGTGTTTATAGTTTTATGACTTGCGGGGTTAGCTAGTTTCGTTTCGGGAAGCTTTCACGTTGATTCGTACCCTTTGATTCTTGACGTAGAAGCTTAAATTAGAAATATTGACCAAACTTTGGCTTTTGAGAAAACAATCCCGGAACGGTGTTTTGGTGGCTCTGACAGCTTCGTATCGTGATTTTGGACTTGGGTGTATGCTCAAATTGATTTCGGGAGTCCGTGGTTGATTTGTGTTGTTTTGCCGTAAATTGGCAATTTGAAGTTAAAAATTTTGACTGTAGGTTGACTTTTAGCTGTCGAGATCGGAATTTAATTTTGGAACTTAGAATATGACCGTTATGCTATTTAGAACTTGTCTACAAAATTTGATATCATTTGGAGTTGGTTTGATAGGATTCGGACGTTTAGTTGTAATTCTAAATATTCTTGAACTTTACTTTGAAACTTATGCGTTTTAGTGATCGATTTATAGTTTTAGATGTTATTTTTGTGTTTTGATCATGCGAGCGAGTTCGTATGATATTTTTAGACTTGTGTGGATGTTTGGTTTGGATCCCCGAGGGCTTGGATGAGTTTTGGACATGTTTCGGAATGGATTGAATTGAAAATGAACTTCTAGTGTTGCTGGTGCCCAGTTATCGTAATGACGAGCTAAAAACACAACACAAAATTATGCTCGCTAGTCGAATATAGTATATAAAATTGTCGTATCCATAGGGATTGGATTTAAACAGTGTTTTCATAGTTTATAGCTTGAATGTTATCCAAGATGACCAACAATTGAGATTTTTGTTATTAAACTAAAATTTAACTAAAAGTCTAAACTATTGGCTAATGACAATCGTAACAAGAATAAGCAAGAAGATATCAAAGGGAGAAAATAGGGGTTGATTGGATAGGTGTAAGATACTTGTTTGGGAATTAACTCTTGTTGATTCACTTCTAAGGTTCAAGTGGGTCGCTCGAATTCACACAATTATTAGTCCGAACGTTCAGTTGAAACTCCTCTCTCGATTAAGTCTCAACCTCACAATATGAACTAAATTAAGCTCAGTAAAGATATACACAACTTCGTAGTGGATTGGTTCTTAGGAGAACCTCTTTCGATTATCCTCCTAACTAGATCTAAACATCAATTCAATTAGCCTCTTTCGATTACTATGAAGAATCAAATAATTCAACCAACAAAATAATGCAACAATATCACAAGTTATGCCTCTTTCGATTACATAAACAAGTGAAAATATATGCAACAATAAAAACACCCGAAATGATTCAATACATAAACTAGAGTTAATATCCACAAACAATTCTCAAAACACCAAATCCATCAATCCCTAAGGAAGAATTACTCCATGGATAGGGAGAAATTCATCACAATTAAGTTTAAGTCAAAGGAAAACATAACACATCCAAACCCTTGTCTTGAGTGAGGATGAATGGTGAAATCCTTGTGCTCTTGCTTCTCCCTCTTCTCCCTCTTCTCCTTAGCTTCTTTAGGTCTAAATTATGTCAAAAGTCCCCAAAATACTATTTTTCCATGTATATATACCAAGTAGGGTCGGGCCCAAACAAATACACTTTCTCCTACGCAAAATAGGACACTTTTCCCGGACAGGACGTGCGCGGCCGCGCACCTGGAAGTGTGCTCGCGCACTTGGTCGCGCATTTTTCACCATGTTCTGCCTCCAGTGCGCGCCCAATGCGCAACTAGTGCACGGCCGCGCACGTGGGTGGCTTTCTGTTGAGAATTTGGGAAAATGTAAAACCTAAAAGTTGTATCCCTTAGCTCGGACTCACTCCTACAAAGTAATAAAACATATAATTAGTGCAAAACACTAGCGATTAAAGCTCAATTCAATTAAAGTGCAGTAAATTAAGGTGTGATAAGCAACTAAAACACACAATTATAGCCTACCATAAACACCCCACACTTAAACCATTGCTCGTCCTCGAGCAATCAAACTACACTTCATAAAGACACGGCCTTATTAAACAACTCTCCTAACTTATCAGACCAAGAATATTTAAAATAGACTAAGCACAATAGTGTAACATCTTCACCTTAAGAATTGACTCACAGGTACCACGCATTATTCACAACTTACTCACTTACTCTAACATGGAGGTCAACGACATTACCTATCATTCATGAATCAAGTGCCCTCACACAATAATAGAGAGTAGTTCCACACACAAAAAAAATTAAGAATAATTAGGGACTCAAGATAGAAAGAATTTACTCTCTCTGAAATAATATTCATATGCCACAAAAGATGAACCATAGGCTTTCCTGTAGTGTACTACTCTACTAATTGAGCTTATTCAGTAAAGGATCAAGTTGTACTTTAATTGGTTGTACTGTAGGCTGCGGGACGGGTAGGATACATTTATATATAAGAGTGACTACACCTCCCTAAGCACTTTTAATACATACATTTCATTCAAAACCCCACACTTATTTCAAACTAATACTCCACCTTCACATCAATATACATTAACTCCCAACTTCTTTAAGCACAAATACATCAAGAGTTACCACTTATCAAAGATCATTTTTCACAATCATACAACTACATAAATTTTATTTTTCTTTTTCAATTCAAGTGGCTCTTACTTTTTCAATTCAGTGCACCTTCTCCTTATTTCATTAGTTCCACTCGAAAGCTAACCCGATCACCCCCCACTTCAACTTTTACAAAGTTCATACAATTTCAAGTGCTCAAGAGAGGTAAATGGTTCAAATAAATGGTCAATTCAAACAAATGGGTAAGGCTTGTAATGTGGTTGCCAAAAAAATAGGATTACAAGCTCAACGGGGTTAACTAGGATACATAACAAGTTGGTGGGTAAACTATATAGCTGGCTCAACATAGAAATGCCTATATCACTTCTAAGACTGAATAAAACTACTATTTCGCTTTGCAAACACACGGGGAAAGTTCTAGCCATCAAATGCATTGCATAGAATAACACAAAACCTTACACACACATGGCACATAACTCACTCAAGATTGGATTCATCAAGACACTCTAGTCAAAGTAGATAGGCAAAGTTAAGATTATACAATTTAAGGTACTTACACAAGAGTCAAAAACTGAGCCTAAGCATCACAACTAAAGTACTCACTATTCTCAAGGCATAACAAAGTCAACAGATATTGCTTTCATTTCAAACTATAGCACAAGGTTTCCTACTCCTAACAAAAATAAAAACTAACTACACCCAATTCAAACAAAAACCCTTAGAAAAGAATCGTGGTACAAAGAAAAACCAAGGGAGAATTAATACACCACCTAACAAAATAAAATCTTTTTGTCTTTTTCTTTCGACTTTAATCCCTCAAGAAATCCATTGAATGATATCCATCGTCACGATAAATAGAAAATTTTAAATTTTTTATGTATATTCAATATTTTTCTATCAAACTACTACAACTAACCAAAAATAACTAACCAACTTAATATACATAAAACATACATACAAACATATCCCCCACCCCACACTTTAAGTTGTGGCATGTCCCCGTGATACACAATTAAAAAGCATAAGGTGGAGGAAACTTCCCTGAATCTCTAGTCGGGTTTTGAATCAAAGTCAGGCTCCATTTCATGCGCCCGAACTAGTGCACACATCCACGTAGACAGCTTCTTCTTAGCCTTCTTGGGGTACACCCCACACTTGTTTTTCTCAATCACTTGAGTCTTTTCTTTTTAACTCTTCACCTTCCACTCAATACTTGTAATTGGCTTCTCTTTTTTCACTCCAGTTGCTATATTCATCTCAAAAGTCACTGTCTCCTCACCCACTCTAAGCATGAGTTTTCTATCATGTATATCTAGTATAGCTCTACCCGTTGCTAAAAATGGTCTTCCTAGGATGAGGGGGAACTCCTCGTTCTCCTCCATATTCACCACTATGAAATCTATAGGAAATACGAACTTATCCACCCGCACCAAAACATCTTCTACTATCCCCTCGGGTGTTATAGTCATTTTGTCTGTCAGCTGCAAAGATATTGGCACCGACCTTATCTCTCCAATTTCCTTCTCCAGTTTCCTGTAAATAGACAATGGCATTAGATTAATTGAGGCACCCGAATTACATAAAGATTTATCAAAGTTTTGAGTGCCTAAAGAGCAAGGTATAGTAAAACTCCTTGGATCTCCACACTTTTGTGGGAGTTTATTTTGTAAGATTGCGCTGCAACGCTCTGTGAGCTTGACCACTGAGGTCTCTTCTATCTTCCTCTTCTTTGTAAGGATCTCCTCCAAGAACTTAGCATAAGTCGTTATTTGTGATAGAACTTCAGTGAATGGAAGATTGACATTAACCTTTCTCAACATAGATACAAATCTCTCAAGCTGTTTGTCCAGCTTTTCTCTATAGAGCTTTTGGGGAAAAGGTAGAGCAGGCATGTGCTTGCTCTCTTCATTAGTCTTCTCCCTTCTTGAAGTTTCCTCTTTTTTCTTTATCTCAGCTCCCTTCTTGCCTTTCTTCTTCTCAGTCTTTTTATCATCATCTTAAATTTTCAGCTCCTTCCCACTTTCTTTTCCAGGCGCAACTTCTTTTAAAATTGGAGTGGGATCTTTCAACACTTGTCCGCTTCTCAAGGTCACAACATATACCTTTTCTTTGGGATTTGTTTTCATTATCAGCTTGTAGAGTACCTGGGATTCTCTCAGATAATATAGTTGCAATTTGTCCCACTTGTCTCTCCAAGTTACGCAAACCTATCCCCAGTTCTTTGATAGCCACACCATGAGCATCCAATCTCTCATTTGTCTGGACAATGAATGACTTCATCAGATCTTTTAACCCGGACTGAATTTGCTGTTGAGGCTAAAACTGTGGCCTCTGTTGATTCACAAAAACTAGAGCTCCTTAAAATCTGGAGCTTTTGGTTGCCATGCATTTGTTGTACCCCTGGGTGAACTCCATGAAAAACCGGGGTGCTTCTGACCCATTGCATTGAAGTTGTAATTACCAACAATATTAACTTCCTCGATCGAGGCTTGACACTCATAAGTAGGATGTCCTCTTCCACATATGTCACATATTGTAGGAGGCTCACTGTGTATTGAAGCTAAAGTTAGCTTCCTTATTTCCTTTTCCATGGCATCAAGTTGTACCAGCACAGATGTGTTAACATCAACTTGGTGAACACCCGTTGGTCTTCTTCTTTCAACAACTTCAGAGGGCCACTGATTTGCATCCTCAGACAACTCATCTAGAATTGTGACTATCTCCTTTGGAGTCTTTTTTATCAAAGGGCCTCCAGCTGCATTGCTCAATATTCTACGTGAAGTTAGTGTCAATCCATCCCAAAACTCCTGGAGTTGCATCCAGAGTTCTATTCCACTATGCTAACACTTACGCACTATTCCTTTGAACCTCTCCCAAGCTTCAAACACTGTTTCAGTCTCATTTTGACAGAAGTTGTGGATTTCCCTTCTAAACTTGCCCATCTTAGCTGATAAGAAATATTTGTCAAGAAAGTTTTTGGTCATCTCATCCCATGTTTGAATCGATCCATTAGGCAAGCTTCGAAGCCAGTGCTTTGCATCGTCTTTGAGAGTGAAGGGGAGTGCCCTTAAGTACACTGCATCTTGTGACACGCCATTATATTGGAAAGTGTTCATAATCTCCTCGAAGTTCATCATATGATTGTTTGGATCTTCTTTCATCTTTATTCTCAAGACACAGCTGTTTTAGAAGGTTTAAACTAACCATTGCTTTAACTCAAAATTATTAGCTGCAATAGGAGGTGGTCTCATACTCGATAAGCCTTGGTTGTAGACCGGTCTCGCATAATCATCGAGTGGTCTCCCTTAGCATGGGCTATGTTTCCGAACTGGTCTGCCCCTACGTGTCGATTCTGAGCCATTCTTCGAGTCCTCTCCTCCTCATAGACAAATTGTGCATTATGAAGAGTTGTCTCCTCCATATCTCGTGCAGCTTTTTCTCTTTGTTGGGTTGCCTCTCTTGTATCGAAATCAACATTATCCTCATCTCTAACCATAACTTCTTTGGTTGAGGATTGCCCAACCTTCTCTGTATTCGTGGGGAGATTTATTTCTTTCCTCAGCTGTCGCAGTTGCTTCTCAATTTTTGGATTGTAAGGTAGCACTTCCTTTATAGAGGATCGAGTCATGCACCAATCTAACTTGTAGCCTACGCACAGTCAAGGAACACCAAACGTAAAAAGAGAAAAATAAAGTAAAAATAAAAATTCTTGAATTAGCACTACAAACTATATTCAACACTATTGGTTGCAAATCCCCGGAAACGGTGCCAAAATATAACAAGCTAAAAACACAACACAAAATTATGCTCGCTAGTCGAATATAGTATAGAAAATTGTCGTATCCACAGGGATTGAATTTAAATAGTGCTTTCGTAGTTTATAGCTTGAATGCTATCCAAGATGACCAACAATTAAAATTTTTGTTATTAAACTAAAATTTAACTAAAAGTCTAAACTATGGGCTAATGACAATCACAACAAGAGTAAGCAAGAAGATATCAAAGGGAGAAAATAGGGGTTGATTGGATAGGTGTAAGATACTTGTTTGGGAATTAACTCTAGTTGATTCACTTCTAAGGTTCAAGTGAGTCTCTCGAATTCACTCAATTATTAGTCCAAACGTTCAGTAGAAACTCCTCTCTCGATTAAGTCTCAACCTCACAATATAAACTAAATTAAGCTCGGTGAAGATATGCACAAATTCGTAGCGGAGTGGTCCTTAGGGGAACCTCTTTGGATTATCCTCCTAACTAGGTCTAAACATCAATTCAATTATCCTCTTTCGATTACTATGAAGAATCAATGAATTAAACCAAAAAAATAATGCAACAACATCACGAGTTATGCCTCTTTCGATTACATAAACAAGTAAAAATATATGCAACAACAAAAACACCCAAAATAATTCAATACATAAACTAGAGTTAATATCCACAAACAATTCTCAAAACACCAAATCCATCAATCCCTAAGGAAGAATTACTCCATGGATATGGAGAAATTCATCACAATTAAGTTTAAGTCAAAGAAAAACATAACACATCCAAACCCTTGTCTTGAGTGAGGATGAATGGTGAAATCCTTGTGCTCTTGCTTCTCCCTTTTCTCCCTCTTCTCCTTAGCTTCTTTAGGTCTAAATTATGTCAAAAGTCCCCAAAATACGTTTTGCCATGTATATATACCAAGTAGGGTTGGGCCCAAACAAATACACCTTCTCCTACGCAAAATAGGACACTTTTCCTGGACAGGACGTGCGCGGCCGCGCACCAGGAAGTGTGCTCCCGCACTTGGTCGCGCATGTTTCACCCTGTTCTGCCTCCAGTGCGCGACCAGTGCGCAGCCGCGCATGTGGGGCTGCGCACGTGGGTGGCGTTCTGTTGAGTATTTGGGAAAATGTAAAACATAAACGTTGTAACCCTTTTAAATATCTTTCCAACGATATATTGTGGAGCCCAAACGGATTTCTGAGCGAAAGATTATGTGCATTTTACTGGATAATGCGTAGTATGCCTGTTCGATTCTTCGTTTCGTTCTTAAAATACACTATCATCCGTTGATCCCCGAACACGATCCCAACTTAATCCTTGGAATTTTACTCAAACTTCAAAGCTCCATAATAGCATGAATTCATTCCTTAACATCTACATTGCTCGAAATTACTCCTACAAAGTAATAAAACATATAATTAGTGCAAAACACTAGCGATTAAAGCTCAATTCAATTAAAGTACAGTAAGTTAAGGTGAGATAAGCAACTAAAACACACAATTATAGTCTACCATCACGCAATTGCGAGCACCAGCCTCACAATTGCGAAGGTGAAAGTTGGGGCACAAATGTCGCGATTGAGACTTCCCCTTTGCATTTGCGAAGGCAGCATGATTTTGGCTAGGTTCGCATTTGCTAACATTTGTTCGCTTTTGCGAGGTTCCCAGATTTGCAATTGTGAAGCCTTTTGTCGCAATTGCGATGATGATTGAGGCTGTCGGGGTTCGCAAATTCGAGTCCTGGTCTACAATTGCAAGGGTTCGCAAAGGTGAACTCTGTGTCGCAAATGCAACAACTTTAGCTGGTAAAAAGGGATGGGAGACGGGATTTTTCAACACATTCTCTCATTTTAGAACCCTAAACTCGGTAGGAGGCGATTTGGAGAGAGGATTTTCATCTACAAACTTTGGGTAAGTGATTATAATCTACTTCTAATCATATTCCATCAATATTTCTTAGATTTTACCATCAGAATCATGTGAATCAAAGTGAAAATTTGTGAAACCTGGTCAAGGTTTGGAAAAATAAGAAATTGAGTTTTGAGAGTCGATTTGGACTCAGATTTTGAAACTAATCACATATATGAACTCGTGGGGTGATGGGTAGTTGGGATCTACCATTAGAACTTGGTTTTGACCGGGCGAGTCCTGGGTTGACTTTTTGGAAAAGGTATAAAGATCAAAGCTTTATCTATTGTAATTGATTTCCCTTGAATTGTTTGATGATATTAAGTCGATTTTGGTTAGATTTGAGCCGTGTGAAGGTGAATTTTAGGGGAAAAGCTATTTTCGAGAGTTGAATTGGCCTAGTTAAGGTAAGTATCTTGCCTAATTTTGTGAGGGAGAACTACCCCTTAGGATTGGGATTGATTGATTCATTTGTGCTATGTGAAAGTCGTGCACGCAAGGCGACGAGTGCGTATACGGGTTGTATGTGGTATTTGACCGGTTTAGGCTACTTAGACTCTTTTCATGCTTTAATTGAAATGTCAATCATGTTCTGAATTCTCATAGTCAATCTATTCTTACTTGTGTTAGTCTATCCTTACATGCCTTAAATGACTTGTTTTGCTCTTGTTCTACATCCTACTTGATAAATTACTCTTTTGTTTTAGTTGAACTTATTGCCCTTTTATTGTTACATGTTATCTCTTTCATTGTTGATTATCATTATTTAAAGGCATTGTACATGTTATCTCTTTCATTATTGAATTACCATTATTTAAAGTCATTGTTACACGTTATCTCTTTCGTTTTGATGTATTCCTATTTAATATCGTGGTTACACATTATCTTTCTCATTATGGAGTTATTGGTGTTGAAGTTGTGAAAGTCGTTATCATATTGAGGCGAAGTTATTATTTGTTGGGATATCCTTCTTGTTCAGAAATTTACATTCACTGCTTTTATTGATATTCGTGTACACGTTGTGGTGGTGCCATGGGATATTATTGTGGAAACATTGATATTGTTGATTTTTGGCAAGTTGTGACATGTGGGCACTTGTAGTGCGAGTTGTTATTATGATGTGATATTGATGTGCATGCGGCAGTATAAGGCTAGGGGTTAATGTGCATGTGGTGGCATAAGGTAGGACTTATGTGCATGTTGCTTGTAAGGGGATATGTGAAGTTACGCGGCGTCATAAGGTGGGCTAAAATGCATGTAGCTATTTTGGGAAAAACTGTTTTCAAAACTATTAAAATGTAAGGCTCACGCTGCGGTATGAGGAAAGATTATGATTGAGATTATGAATAGTGAATACGAGGCGGTACCTCGGTTGTAATTCTTATTGTACATGAGGCGGTGCCTCGTTGTGATTCTTGTTATTTATCTCGTGTGGGAAAGAGTTATTTGGTGGGAACACTTCTTTTTGTTTTGTTCTTCATTGTTCTATCAGTTGTTTTTTGTTCATGAACATTGTGGTTATTTTCAATTGTTTCCCTTATGCTATCTTTATGCTTATAATCCTTTCGTTAGTCTATGTTATTAACTTGCTTCATATTACTTATTGCTCCGCTTTCCATTACTTCTTGTTATTACGTTTTCATTTTGTTTATTATATCCTAGTAGGTGTCTTGACCTGGCCTTGTCACTACTCTACTGAGGTTAGGCTTGATACTTACTGGGTACCACTACAGTATACTCATCTACACTTCTGCACATCGTTTTGTGCAGATCTGGGTACGTCTGCTCGTGTCAGATGTTAGTGATTGACTGTTAGCAGCTTACGAAGACTTCAAGATATGCCTACTCGGTGTCTGCAGGCCTCAGAGTCACCTTCCTTTATATTTACTTCCTATTGTATTTTCATTCAGAAAGTGATGTAGTAGACATTTTTGTTTACTTTGTAGAGCTTATGACTCAGTTCCACAAGTTTTCGGAAGTGTGTTGTTGAGATTCTATTTCAGGACATCATATCAGTTTATCAGACTTGCTTTAGTATTTTTGTTAATTATCTCTCTCAAGTTATTATTAAATGTTAGGCTTAACTAGTCGTAGCGACTAGGTGCCATCACGACATCCTATAGAGGAAAATTGGGGTCGTGACAAGTTGGTATCAGAGCTCTAGGTTCATAGGTGTTATGAGTCATAAGCAGGTTTAGTAGAGATCGGTACAGAGACGTATGTACTTATCTTCGAGAGGCTATAGAACTGTTAGGAAAATTCACTCCTTTGATTCCTTATCATGCGAATTGGTTGACTTAGAAAATAGAATCTTTGACTTTTTATTCTCTCACAGATGGTGAGGACACGCACTGCTGGATCCGACAATCAGACACATGCACCCCCTGCTAGAGGCATCAGAGGTCAAGGCCGGGGCAGAGGTCGAGAAGGGTCACGTGGTGCAGCCAGAGCACCTGCATGAGCTTCCACAGAGGAGCCGCCAGCAGCTCCAATCGGGGGGCAGGCACCCGAGGTACCTGTTGCCACCTTTGCATTTCAGGAGACCCTCGCACAGTTCTTGAGCATGTTCGGTACCTTAGCTTGGGAGGGGTTGATTCCACTTGCACCAGCCACATCTCAGGCTGGGGGAGGAGCTCAGACTCCCACAGCTTGTATACCATAGCAGCGAGTATATGTTGATCACGTGCTAGAGGTTAGACCAGTATAGCATGTTGTTCCGGTTCAGTCCGTCGTTAGGGCAGCAACATCAGAGAAGGAGTAGCTTAGACTTGATAGGTTTAAGAAGTATCACCCTCCTACTTTCAGTGGTTTGGCTTTAGAGGATGCACATGGTTTTCTAGAGGAGTGCCACCGTATTCTCCGCACTATAGGTATTGTGGGGACGAGTGGGGTTGATTTTACTACATTCCAGGTATCGGGAGCAGCGTATCAGTGGTGGCGGGTTTACAAAGAGGGTAGCGCAACCGATGTAGCTACACTTACATGGACTCGATTTTTAGAGTTTTTCTTGAGAGAGATTGTTCCCCAGACCCTTAGGGATGCATGGCGCACGGAGTTCGAGCAGCTGCGCCAGGGTACTATAACAGTGTCAGAGTATGTTGTCAATTCAGTGATTTGTCCAAACATGCACCTGTCTTAGTTTCTACAGTCAGAGAGCGAGTTCGTCGATTTATTGAGGGGCTCAACTATGGTATTTGATTCAGGAGGGGTGCACCTCTACAGACTTCTCAGGCTCCATGGATTTAGTTAGGTCCACCAACTTCTCAGGCCATGGTTGTTGCGCCAGTTGTCGCTCCACTCACACAGCCAGCTAGGGGTGGGGGACGGGCGGGTAGAGGTCGCTCTAGGGGGGAGGCCAGGATAGATTCTATGCTTTTTCGGGTAGGACGGAGGCAGTCATTTCAGACACAGTCATTACAGGTATGGTTCCGGTTTTCCATAGAGATGCATCAGTCTTATTTGATCCGAGATCCACTTATTCATATGTATCATCTTACTTTACCCCATATTTGGATATATCTCGTGATTCTTTGAGTTATCCTGTCTAAGTGTCCACGCCTTTGGGATATTCTATTGTTGTGGACCGTGTGTATTGGTTGTGTTTAGTTGCCATTGGTGGTTTTGAGACTAGAGTTGATCTATTGTTACTTAGTATGGTAGAATTTGATGTTATCTTAGGCCTGGACTGGCTGTCGCCCTACCATATTATTCTAGATAGTCACGCCAAGACTGTGACATTGGCTATGCCAGGTTTTCCACGGTTAGAGTGGATGGGTGCATTGGATTATGTTCCTAGTAGGGTTGTGTCACTTCTAAAGGCTCAGCGGATGGTTGAGAAGGGGTGTGATGCTTATCTAGCCTTTGTGAGAGATGTCAGTGCTGATACTCCTACAGTTGAGTCAGTTCTGGTAGTGAGGGACTTCCCAGATGTATTTCCAGCAGATCTTCCGGGCATGCTGCCCGATTAATCGATTTTGGTATCGACTTGTTACCAGCACTCAGCCCATTTCCATCCCACCATATCGTATGGCCCCAGCGGAGTTAAAGGAGTTAAACAAACAATTGCAAGAGTTGCTTGATAAGGGTTTCATTCGGCCTAGTATGTCGTTGTAGGGTGCTCCGGTCTTGTTTGTGAAGAAGAATGATGGTTCTATGCACATGTGTATTGATTACTGGTAGTTGAACAAGGTTACAGTGAAGAACATATATCCATTTTTGCACATTGATGACTAATTTGATCAGCTACAGGGAGCCAAGCTATTCTCAAATATTGATTTACAGTCAGGTTATCATTAGCTGAAGATTCGGGATCCGGATATCCCGAAGACTACCTTTAGGACTCGGTATGGCCACTACGAGTTCCTTGTGATGTCATTTGGGCTGACGAATGCCCCAGAAGCATTTATGCACCTAATGAACAGTATATTCCATCCATATCTTGATTCATTCTTCATTGTGTTTATTCAAGACATCTTGGTGTACTCCCGCAGCCGGTAGGATCATGAGCAACACTTGAGGATTGTGCTTCAGACCTTGAGAGAGAAGAAGTTATATGCAAAATTCTCAAAGTGTGAATTCTGGCTTGATTCGGTGGCATTTGTCGGTCATGTGGTATCGAGTGAGGGGATCAAGGTAGATCCGAAAAAGATTGAAGCAGTTCAGAGTTGGCCCAGACCGTCTTCAACTATTGAGATTCGGAGTTTTCTTGGTTTGGCCGGGTATAATCGGCGTTTTGTAAAGGGTTTCTCATCTATTGTTGCACCTATGACCAGATTAACACAGAAGGGTGCTCCTTTTAAATGGTCCGAGGAGTGTGAGGTAAGCTTTCAAAAGCTCAAGACTGCTTTGACTACAACCCTAGTGTTGGTGTTGCTTACGGGTTCGAGGTCTTATATTGTTTATTGTGATGTGTCACGTGTTGGCCTTGGTGCGATGTTGATGCAAGATCGTAGGGTGAATGCCTACGCGTCTCGGCATTTGAAAACTCATGAGAAAAATTATCCGGTCTACTACTTGGAATTGGCAACTATTGTTCATGCCTTGAAGATTTGGTGGCACTATTTGTACGGTGTGCCTTGTGAGGTCTTTACCAACCACCGGAGTCTACAATATCTGTTCAAAAAGAAAGATCTTAACTTCTGGCAGCGGAGATGGTCAGAGTTGCTTAAAGACTATGATATCACTATTCTATATCATCCCGAGAAGGCCAATGTGATGGTTGATGCCTTGAGTCGAAAGGCGGAGAGTTTGGGTAGCTTAGCATAATAACCGGTAGCAGAGAGGCCACTAGACATGGATGTTCAGGCCTTGGCCAACCAGTTTGTTGCATTTGGATGTTTCGGAGCCCAATCGAGTTCTTTCTTGCGTGGTTTCTCGGTCTTCTCTATATGATCGTATCAGAGAGCGTCAGTATGACGTTCCCCATTTGCTTTTCATTAAGGACGCGGTTCAGCATGGCGATGCCAAGGAGGTTTCTATTGGAGATTACGGTATGTTGCGGATGCAGGGCCGATCATACATGCCCAATGTGGATGGGCTACGTAAGTTGATTCTTGAGGAGGCCCACAGTTTGTGGTACTCCATTCATCCGGGCGCCACTAAGATGTATCAAGATTTGAGGCAACACTACTGGTGGAGGAGAATAAAGAAAGACATAGTGGGTTATGTAGCTTGGTGCCTAAATTGTTAGCAGGTGAAGTATGAGCATCAACAACCGGGCAGTTTTTTTCAGAGACTTGAGAGTCCCGAGTGGAAATGGGAGCGTATTACCATGGATTTCATTGTTGGGCTCCCACGGACTCAGAAGAAATTTGATGTGGTATGGGTGATTGTGGACAGGCGAATAAGCCAACTCATTTCATTCTGATAGTGACTACTTATTCCTCAAAGTAGCTGGCTTAGATCTATATCCATGAGATTGTTCGACTTTATGGCGTGCCAGTATCCATCATCTCTGATCGGGGTACGCAGTTCACATCGTGTTTATGGAGAGTTGTGCAGCATGAGTTAGGCACATGGGTTGAGTTGAGTACAACATTTCACCCCCAGATGGATGGACAGTCCGAGCGCACCATTCAGATATTGGAGGATATGCTTCGTGCTTGTGTTATGGATTTTGGGGGTTCTTGGGATCAGTTCTTGCCACTTGTGGAGTTTTCCTACAAACAACAGCTACCAATCAAGTATTCAGATGGCTCCTTATGAGGTCGTATATGGGAGATAGTGTCGTTCTTCGGTCGGTTGGTTTGAGCCGGGAGAGGCTAAGTTATTGGGCACATATTTGGTTCGAGATGTCTTGGAGAAGGTCAATTTGATCCAGGATCGGCTTCGTACAGCCCAATCTAGACAGAAGAGTTATGCAAATCGGAAGGTTCGTGATATTGCATTCATGGTTGGGGAGCGAGTGTTGCTCCGGGTTTCACCCATGAAGGGTGTGATGAGGTTTGGGAAGAAGGAAAAGTTGAGCCCTAGGTATATCGGACCTTTTGAGATCCTTGAGAGAATTGGTGAGGTGTCTTACAAGCTTACATTTCTACCTAGTATCTGTGGTTCATCTGGTGTTCCATGTTTTTATGCTCCGAAAGTGTTATTGTGATTCGTCTCATGCTTTAGAGTTCAGCACGGTCCAATTGGATGAGGATTTGCCTTATATTGAGGAGTTGGTGCCTATCTTGGACAGACAGGTCCATAAGTTGAGATCGAAGAACATTGCTTCAGTGAAGGTTCAATGGAGTGGTCATTTGGTTGAGAAGGCGACCTGGGAGACTAAGCACGACATGCGAAGTCGTTATCCTCATCTATTCACCACTTCAGGTATGTCCTTATGCATATTCAAGGACAAACGTTTATTTTAAGGGGGGGGGGAATATAATGACCCGATCGGTCATTTTGTGTAATTGTGCCTCGTGTCTCTTTTTTATACTTCACACCTATGTGTTTATGGTTTTATGACTATCGGGGTTGGTTAGTTTCGTTCTAGAAAGCTTTCGGGTTGATTCGGACCCTTTGATTCTTGACATAGAAGCTTAAATTAGAAATATTGACCAAACTTTGGCTTTTCTAAAAAATAACCCCGGAACGGTGTTTTGATGGCTCTAATAGCTTCGTATCGTGATTTCGGACTTGGGCGTATGCCTGTAATTGATTTCGGAAGTCCGTAGGTTGACTAGTATTGTTTTGCCAAAATTTGGCAATTTAAAGTTGGAAAGTTTGACCGTAGGTTAACTTTTAGCTATCGAACTCAGAATTTGATTTTGGGACTTGGAATAGGTATGTTATGCTATTTAGAACTTGTCTGCAAAATTTGATGTCATTTGGAGTTGGTTTGATAGGACCCGGACGTTTAGTTATAATTCTAGAGATTCTTCAACTTTACTTTGAAACTTATGCGTTTTAGTATTCGATTCGTAGTTTTAGATATTATTTTTGTATTTTGACCACGTGAGCAAGTTCGTATGATATTTTTAGACTTGTGTGGATATTTGGTTTGGAGCCCCGAGGGCTCGGATGAGTTTCGAACATGTTTTGGAATGGATTGAATAGAAATTGAACTGCTGGTGTTGCTGGTGCCCAGTTATCGCAATTGCGAGCACCAGCCTCACAATTTCGAAGGTGACAGTGGGGGCACAGATGTCGCAATTGAGACTTCCCTTTAGCATTTGCGAAGTCGGCAGGATTTTGGGTAGGTTCGCATTTGCGAACATTTGTTCGCTTTGAGAAATGATTGTGATTGAGATTGTGAATTATGAATACAAGGCGGTACCTCGGTTGTGATCCTTGATATATACGAGGCTGCACCTCGGTTGTGATTCTTATTGTACACGAGGCGGTACCTCGTTGTGATTCTTGTTGTTTATCTCGTGTGGAAAGAGTTATTTGGTGGGAATACTTCTTGTTGTTTTGTTCTTCACTGTTCTAGCAGTTGTTGTTCGTTCATGAAAATTGTGGTTATTTTCAATTATTTCCCTTACGTTATTTATATGGTTAAAATCCTTTCGTTAGTCTTTGTTATTAACTTGCTTCATATTACTTATTGCTCCGCTTTTCGTTACTTCTTGCTATTGCGCTTTCACTGTTTATTATATCCTAGTAGGTGTCTTGACCTGGCCTCATCACTACCGAGGTTAGGCTTGATACTGTAACGACTCGGCTGGTCGTTTTGAATATTATAACCCCGTTCCCTCATTTAATGCTCAAATTATGTCTTGCAATTGATTTATGACTTATCGGGTTAGTTGGTTCGGGACCGGAAGGAATTCGGAATGAAATAAGACACTTAGTCTCATAATTGAAAATTTAAGTTAGAAAAATGGATCGGATATGGACCTATGTATAAACGACCTCGGATTTGAATTTTGATAAATCCAATAGCTCTGTATGGTGATTTTAGGCTTAGGAGCGTGTCCGGAATATTATATGGAGGTCCATAGTTGAATTAGGCTTGAAATGCCGAAAGTTAAATTTTTGGTAAGTGTGTCCGGGGGGGGTTAACTTTTTGATATCAGGGTCAAAATTCGATTCTGAAAATTTGAATACCTCCGTTATGTCATTTATGACTTGTGTGCAAAATTTGAGGACAATCGGACGTGATTTGATAGGTTCCGAAGTAGTTTGTAGAAATTGGAAATTTCAAAGTTCATTAAGCTTGAATCTATGTGTGATTCGTGTTTTAGTGTTGTTGGATGTGATTTGAAGGCTCGACTAAGTTCGTATGATGTTTTAGGACTTGTTGGTACATTTGGTTGAGGTCCCGGGGGCCTCGGGTGAGTCTCGGATTGTTAACGGATCAAATTCGGACTTAGAAGAAATAGCAGAAGTTTCTACCCTTTGCTGCAATCGCACCTGCGGAAATTCCATCGCAGGTGCGAGCTCGCAGAAGCGAGCCTGGCAAGCGCAAATGCGCAAATGGACAGTGGGACAGTGGTCGCAGGTGCGACGGAAATTCAGCACCTGTGTGAGCACAGATGCGGAGGGACGCACGCAGAAGCGGCTTGCGCAGGAGCGCAAATAGGCGCACAGATGTAGGGCAAAGGCACAGATGCGGGACTTTTACCGCACATGCGGTTGGCGCAGAAGCGGCCAAGTTGCCGCAGGTGCGAAAACCTCTGGGCAGTACAAAAACAAAGGGGTTCCGAGCTTTTGCCATTTTTGGGCATTTCAAGGTCGGGTTGGGCAATTTTGAGCAAGGCTTTCACGGGAAAACTTGAGGTAAGTCCCTTGTGATCATTTCTACTCCATAATAAGGGTGGCAAGTAGGCCTGGCCCGGTCCTAAGTGGGCTTTGCGGGCCCGGTCCTAAGTAGGCCGGTCCTAAGTGGGCCGGTCCTATGCGATCCGGTCCTAAACGGTCCCGGGCTTCGTGGGCTTATTGCTGGAACTGGCTCGGGAACGGGACCACGAACTAACGGTCCCGGTTTAATATATAGTATATCTTAAGATGTATATATATCTTAAGATGTATATATAATATAGTATATATAGTATATCTTAAGATGTATATATAGTATATCGAATATAGCTTATATATCTTAAGTTGTGTATATAGTATATATATATATATATATATATATATATATATATA
>AWOL01S0151822.1:0-13748 GCA_000715115.1 Nicotiana otophora
GTTTTTGGGTATGTTTACCCCTTAGATGAGACAGACGATATTTTCAGATGATCCAGAATATGGCCTCATCGGCGTAGGTTGAGTGTTATTCCTCTAGAGTTCACAGTTATAGAGTGGTACGCTCGGGCCGAGTATGGTACCGGGTGCCGGCCACGTCCCTTCAGGTTTGGGGCGTGACACTCTCTAGTCTCTCGGGCTCTCAGAAATCACAAAGATCAGCCCAAACAAAGATGACATAGTGTATCAACAAATATCCAGAAAGACTGAGGTATAATACGCAAGAAATATCATGACTGAGTACAAGACATCATTTAGCAAATAGTTCAAGAAGTACGCGACCTATGTGGGTCCCAACAATACTATAACATAGCCTAAGCATGCTTTCTAACATGATTTACAGTAGAATTTCTTCAACACATAGAGACCATATTACAAAATCCGGAACTTATAGGGTTTTCTTCCGGACTATCGGAATTCCCACGTATCGAAATTCGACGGAATTTACAAAATTCGGAAGCCCATTCATCCACGAGTCTAACCATACAAATTGTATCAAAATCCGACCCAACCTCAACCATCAAATCTTCAATTTAAACTAAGAGGGTTTTCAAACTTTTCCAACTTAATTCACCAATTAAATGATAAAAAAACCATGGATTCGTGTAATTTAACCAATATTGAGTTAAGAACACTTACCCCGTTGTTTTCCTTGAAACACTTCTCAAACTCGCCTCTTCCCGAGCTCCAATCGGTCAAAAACTAAAAATGGGACAAAGTCCCATTTTCAGAACTTAAACTCTCTGCCCAGACATTTGCTCTACGCGATCGCGAACATTCCCACTCTATCGCGAAGAACAATTTTCCATCGCCCAAATTTAACTCTACACAATCGCAGAGTTTCCCAAATGATGGCGATGCACTACATCACAGACCTACTCGATCGCAGACCTAACCACGCGATCGCGAAGAACAAAGCGTGGTTTCCATTTCTTCACCATTTCCTCAACGCGAATGCGACCTTCTTCACGCATTCGAAAATAATAAACTCACATAGCTACACGTCCGTGTCACGCTGCATGCGATCGCGAAGCACAAAATGTCACTGCCTTAAATTAACCCTACGCGATCGTAGATATCCCAACGCGATCGCGTAGAACAAAACCCAAACTGACCAACTAAGCCTACGCGATCGCAGAAGCATTCACGGGATCGCGTAGAAGGAAAATAACATCAGATATCAGCAAATTCCAACAGCTGCTCAAGTCCAAATATTTGATCCGTTAACCATCAAAAACTAACCCGAGCCCCTCGGGACCTCAACCAAATATAAAAACAAGTCCTAAAACGTCATACAAACTTAGTCGAACCCTCAAATCACATCAAACAACGCTAAAACGATGAATTACACCCCAATTCAAGCCTAATAAACTTTGAAATTTCTAATTTCTACAAACGACTCCGGAACCTATCAAATCACGTCCGATTGATCTCAATTTTTTGCACACAAGTCATAAATGTCATAACGGAGGTATTCCAATTTTCAGAAATAAGATCCTGACCCCAATATCAAAAAGTCAACCCCTCGGTCAAACATCCCAAAAATTCAACTTTTGGTTTTTCAAGCCTAATTCCACCACAGACCTCTAAATAATTTTTCGGACATGCCCCTAAGTCCTAAATTATCATACAGAGCTATTACAATCATATAAATTCAAATTCGTGGTCGTTTACACATATGTCCATATCTGGTCAACTGTACTAACTTAAATTTTCAATTATTAGACTAAGTGTCTCATTTCACTCCGAATTCTTTTCGGACCCGAACCAACTAACCCGACAAGTCATAAAACAACTGTAAAGAATGAATTGAGCAATAAATATGGAAACAGGGTTATGATATTCAAAACAACCGGCTGCGTCGTTACGTTCTCCCCCTCTTAAACAAATGTTCGTACTCGAACGGGTCTAGAATCATACCTGGAGTAACAAATATGTGTGGATATTTGCTATGCATCTCCTACTCAATCTCCCATGTAGCTTCTACGACTGGCTGGCCTCTCCACTGTACCTTCACTGATGATATGTTCTTTGACCTTAGCTTTCGAACCTGCCGGTCTGAAATAGCCACCCGCTCCACATCATAAGTCAGATTACCATTCAGTTATAATGTACTGAAATCAAGAATATGAGACGGATCCCATACATCATTTCGGAGCATGGATACATGGAACACTAGATGAACACCTTATAGACTAGGTGGCAAATCAAGTTCATAAGGAACCTCTCCAATGTTCCTAAGTATCTCAAAAGGTCCAATATACTGAGGGCGCAACTTGCCTTTTTTCCCCAACATCAACGCACCCTTCATGGGTGTAATCTTGAGCAGAACCTTCTCCCCAACAACAAAAGTAACATCATGAACTTTCCTGTCGGTATAACTCTTCTGTCTAGACTGCGTCGTGAGAAGCCATTCCTGAATCACTTTGACCTTCTCTAAAGCATCCTGAACCAAGCCAGTACCCAATATTCGAACCTCACTCTGCTCAAACCAACCCACCGAAGACCGACACCGTCTCCCATATAAAGCTTCATATAGAGCCATCCTCCAATATCTGAATAGTGTGCTCGGACTATCCGTCCATCTACGGGTGAAATGTTCTACTCAACTGAACTTGTGTGCCTAATTCTTGATGCACAGTTCTCCAAAACTGTGATGTAAACTTTGTGCCCCGATCTGAAATGATGGACACTGCAGACAGTATAGGCGAACAATCTCACGAACATAAATCCCATCCAACCGCTCCGAAGAATAATTAGTACCAATTGGAATAAAATGCCCAGATTTGGTCAACCGATCTACTATCACCCAAACAACATCAAACTTTCTCAAAGTACGTGGAAGCCCAACTACCAAATCCATGGTAATACGCTCTCATTCCTACTACAGAATTTCAAGTCTCTAAAGCAATCCTCCCCGCCTTTGATGTTCATACTTTACCTGTAGAAAATTTAGACACCGAGCTACAAACCCAACTATATTTTTCTTCATCCGCCTCCACCAATAGTGCTGCCTCAAATCCTGATCCATCTTCGTGGCACCTGGATGAATGGAGTACCGTGAACTGTGAGCTTCCTAGAGAATCAGATCTTGCAAACCATATACATTAGGCATACATAGCCTGCCCTACATCTGTAATACCCCGTCATCTCCAATAGTGATTTCCATGGCATCACTGTGCTGAACTGCGCCCTTAAGGACAAGCAGATGTGGATCATCATATTGGCTTTCTCTGATACGATCATATAAAGAAGACCGAGAAACCACACAGGCAAAAACTTGATACGGCTAGGAAACATCCAACCTAACAAACTATTTAGCCGAGACCTGAAAAACCAATGCTAAAGGCCTCTCTACTACCAATAACTATGCTAAGCTACCCAATCTCTCCGCCTTACGACTAAAAGCATCGGCAACTACATTAGCCTTTCCGGGATGATAGAGAATGGTAATGTCATAATCCTTAAGAAACTCTAACCACCTTCGCTGCCGCAAATTAAGATATTTCTATTTGAACAGATGTTGTAGACTCCGATGATCGGTATATACCTCACACTGGACACCATACAGGTAATGCCGCCAGATTTTCAAGGAATGAACAATAGCTGCTAACTCAAAATCGTGGACAGTATAATTCTTCTCATGTACCTTTAACTGTCTGGACACATAGGCAATCACCCTACCATCTTGCATAAGCACTGCATCGAAACCACTACGCGACGCATCATAATACACAGTATAAGACTCTGAACATGTAGGCAACACCAATACTAGAGCTGTAGTTAAAGTTATTTTGAACTTTTGAAATCTCTCCTAACACTTATCCAACCACCTGAATGGAGCACTTTATGGGTCAATTTTGTCCTAGGCGATGCAATAGACGATAATCCCTCCACAAAATGATGATAATAACCGTCCAAGCCGAGAAAACTCCGAATCTCAGTAACTGAAGATGGCTTGGGCGAATTCTGAACTACCTCTATTTTCGTCGGATCAACCTTAATTCCTTCACTGGACACTATATGTCCCAAGAATGCCACCGATCTAAGCCAGAACTCACACTTAGAGAATCTGGCATAAAGTCTCTCCTATCTCAGCCTCTGTAATATAATACCCAAGTGTTGTGCATTCTCTTTGATAAGTTGGTATTTTACCCACTTATCTCTTCTAAATACTTAGGATTTTGTATGATTTTGTTAAGAAACTAAGGCATTTATTGACGTTTATTGGCATATTTCAGGTATCAAGTGATTTAGAAGTGATGGCGAAGAAACCAAGTGAAACTAAGTCAAAAAGAAGCTACAATGGACAAAGGAAATCTACCCAATGAATTACCCTTCACGAACGCGAAGTGTTAGATGCGAACGCGAAGCATCAGGACAACAAGCCTTCGCGAATGCGAGATGCTCTATGCAAAACGCGAAGAAGGAGGAAGCCAACCTTCGTGAACGCGAAGGTATAATCACGAACGTGATAAAGCAGGAGACAAACCTTCGCGAACGCGAAGGAGATATCGTGAACGCGAAGGAGATATCGCGAATGCAAAAGAAGAAGAAATAAAACCTTCACAAACGCGAAGTATTGTTTGCGAATGCGAAGAAGAAACTGGGCAGTTCTGGAATTTCATGATTTTGACCCCAAACCATTTAATACACGACCTAGCTCATTTATAGAACAATCTTATCTTGGAACATATTTGGCTTATTTTCAGTTCATATACTAGAGAGAACAAGTTTTGGAAGCTAGGGTTCTTGCACACACACTTGGGTCTTGAAGATTTGAAGATTTTGGTTGAGCATTTCTTACTCCTTTATGCTCATTTCTTCATTTCCTTGCTTTGTATTGTATATCTAAGTGAGTAGTATTTATTTCCAACACTTGAATCTTGTTTATGGAAATATTCATATTTAAAGTGTGGATTAAATACCTTGTTCTGCTTATGTATTGAACGATTTTTATTTATTATGAAGCGAGCTGTTGTTTCTTTAATTATTCTTGTTCTTAAATGTTTTGAAATAGATTAGCTAACCATAGGACTCGCCAATTCACTTCAGATTAATTTTAGAAAAACTACTTCTGGGTTGGGAAAGCTTAATTAACAAGAACTTGAGGTGTTAACCCTCACTTTATAGATTCTACCTAGGGATAGGAATGAACTACTTGTAGCCATATTCGGGTGTGCTTAATCTCTTAATTGTTTTAGGGATATTTCAATTAGGAAGTCTTGTTAGTCTTCGAGAAAAGCTAATATAGAATTATTATCCGAGGCTAATAAATAATAAACTCGTTCATATTTATAAAATTGTGTAATATATTGGATCGTTACCTGAGTGTAAATCCCGATGCACCTATGCTTGTAGCCATTAATCATTTTACTTGCTTTCTAGGTTATTTTACATTTTTGCATTTAGCTATAATATTGTCCCAACAACTATTCTAAGTGTTTGGCATTGCATAATAAGTGATAATTCTCTTACATTCCTAATCGCCTACATATTGTTCTCTGTGGGATTCGACCCCGACTCATAGTTGGGTAAATTATATTGTATGTGACCGTGTTCGTTTACTATTTAGTGGTGGATTTAGACGTCATCACTCCTCCTAGATACGTGAGTACACCAGAATATCATCGATAAATACTATGTCAAATAAATCAAGATATGTCTGGAACAGACTATTCATCAAATGCATACATGCTATTGGGGCATTGGTTAACCCGAAATATATCACAAAACATTCATAGTGGCCATCACGAGTTCTGAATGCCATCTTTAGAATATCCGAATCCCGAATTTTCAACTGGCGATGCCCAAATCTCAAATCAATTTTGGAGAACACCCTCGCTCCCTGAAGCTGGTCAAATAAGTCATCAATATGCGACAAAGGATATTTATTCTTGATTGTCAATTTGTTCAACTCCCTATAATCAATGCACACCCGCATAGTACCGTCTTTTGTTTTCACAAACAGAACCGCTGCACCCCAAGGTGACACACTAGGCCTAATAAATCCCTTTTCAAGGAGTTCCTGAAGTTGCTCTTTCAATTCTTTTAACTCAGCTGTTCCATACGATATGGAGGAATATAAATGGGCTGAGTTCCCTACACCAAGTCAATACCGAAATTAATATCCCTGTCAGGTGGCATACCCGACAAGTCTGCAGGAAATACATCTGGAAAGTCTCGCATGACCGGTACTAAATCAATAATAGGAGTATCAGCATAAACATCTCTCACAAAGGCCAAATATGACATACATCCCTTTCAAACCATATGTTGGGCCTTCAAATAAGAAATTACCCTGCTAGACATCAAGTCTTATGTGCCCTTTTGTGAAATGTGAAAAGCCGTGTGCGCGAGGTGACGAGCATGTACTCGGGCTTATATATGCAGTATATATTAGGTTAAAGTCTTAGGCATATTGTGTATTAAATTGGATAATTGTTGGAATTTGTTAAATCATCTATTTGCCATGCCTCAATTCGCATTTGTTGAATTTATTTTTGTATGATAATTTGATATGATCATTACATGTATATTTATGTGGATTCCGTGAATTTGATGATTTGATATTTCTTGGAATTTAATTTCATTATGGATTTTCCATATGCAAATAATTAATTAAACAATGTTAAGAAGAAGCGTTAATATAATTATCAAAATTTGGATTAATGAAGGTGTTGCCCTATGTTGATTATTTTTCTATCTTTGTTGATTGTTTTTGAGGTTTTATACCCATTGTGTGGAAACTTGAGCTATTTGTTGTGAAATTAATTGATTTTGTTATATCGTTGGATTTGGTTGTTGCCATTGGGCATATTGTGATATGAATTGATTTTGTTATGTTGCCGTGATAATTTTTCCGTGTAAAATATTGTGTTATTTGAGTTATTATTTTGAGGATATAAGGGTGGTATTTCACTATAGATATTATGTGGATATAAGGGTGGCATTTCACTGTTGTTATATATGTTGGGATAATTTCGGAGTGGAGCGATAAGGGTGACTATAGGAGAAATAAGGGTGCTTATAGGAGCGATAAGGGTGGCTATTGATATTGTCAGGGCGGAGGGATAAGTGAGGCTCTTATAGGAGTGATAAAGGTGGCTATAGAATAGATAAGGGTGGCTACTGTCAGGGATGATATGTGATGGTGTGGAGTTGTTGCGTTGGCAATTTTGATGTGCTGTTGTGATTTTTCTTGTGTTTATTTTTATATATTGCGTAATTTGTCTTATTCTTGGTAAATCGATAACAATCTGATTTATGTTAAAATTGGGAGCTTGTGGCTATTGCCAGGCGGATTATAAAAAGAAATGTGGGCACGAGGTGACGTGAGTAAATAATGAGGCTATTGGCACGTGAATTGTCCATGCAGTTATGATATGAAATGTGGGCACATGGTGCTATGGTTAAATGATAATGATATGTTGCACGTGAGTTGTCCGTGCGGTTGTCATAGAGAAATTGGCACAAGGTGCCGTGGAATATGAAATTGGGCTGAGACCCGCAATTTATGATTTTTTGTAATGAGATGTCACATTGTGACTTTTATTAGAAAGATATATATTTGAAGGGGTTGTTTCGAGTGCGGGGATTTAAGTCATGTACGGTGATTTTGCCCCAGGCTTTAGGGTAAGGTAGTGCAGCGGGGTCAGCAGCCCATGATTGTAGCATTGATTCTCCCACCAGCCGTATGGCCGCCTAGAGGCGGAGGGAAGGTGGGAAGAGGTCATCCTAGAGGTGGAGGCCAGCCGAGTGCTGCGCCAGCTAGGTTTTATGCTTTTCCGGCCTGACTAGATGTAGTGGCCTTAGATGAAATGATCACATGTATTATTTCTGTCTGCGGTATAGATGACTTAGGTTTATTTGATCCAAGGTCTATGAATGTATATGTTTCATCTCTATTTACTAATTACCTGGGCGTTTCTGGGGGGGGGGGGGGGGGTCCTTGGGTACTCCTATTTATGTATCCACTCATATGGGCGATTTTGTTATTGTGGATCAGATCTACCAGTCCTGCATTGTTACCTTCTATGCTTACTATACTAGAGAGGATCTTCTATAGCTTGAGATGACCAACTTTGAGATTATCCTGGGCATGGACTGATTATCTCCATATCATGCCATCCTAGATTTCCATGCAACCACTGTTACCTTGGCGTTGCCAGAGTTGCCTAGATTGGACAGATGGACCAGGCTTGATCCTCCTGCTTTTTGTTGTGAACATCATGAGGACCCCCATGAGTTCATTGATCGGTGGACATACAACACAACATGAGTATATTAGAGTCCCGAGTAGACATCACTACTTTTTAGTTGGAGGGCTAGTCCCGTAGGTAGAGGCGGTAACATCTTCTTGCCAGACCAGCAGGTTCCCCTCCCATAACTTAGTACCAGTTCACACGCCTCTTCTTGGACAGATATATTCCACCCTCTCAGAGGGAAGAGTTGCGGTCCCAGCTCGAGCATCTCCAGCAGTGTTAGATGTCAGTAACTAACTATGAGGCGGGGTTCTCTGAGGTTTCTATCCATGTAGAATGAGTGCGGATTTTTGTCACCGGATTGCACTCTGGTATTCAGGCCACCTTGGCTCGAGAGGTGGAGATGGGGACTTCTTACGAGCTACTTGTGGGGATAGGTTAGTGGAGTGAGGGTGTCCATTAACGGAGCTGAGATCGGGCGGCGAGGGAGAATTGGTTTCGATATTTGGGAGAGGTTAGTGGTTCCCCGGCTGGGGGCAGAGATCAGTTCGTGAGGGGTCAGTCCAGCAGACCCTTTTCCAGTACCGCCACCTCACCAGGGTGCTCCAGTGTGACCTTATTTTAGTGTTATACCAGACAATTCTTACCGCCCACCAGTTATTCATTGTTCCTCCGGTGAGTATTAAAGTTATCAGGCCTAGACTTTGGGTCAGCAGTACACCGTACATAGGGGTTTCTTCGAGTGCGGTGGTTTCAGTCATGTACGAAGATTCTACCCCATGCTTCGGGGTAAGGCAGTGCCGTAGGGTCAGCAGCCTATGATTACAGCATCGATTCTCCCACCAGCCGTCCGGCCTCCTAGAGGCAAAGGGAAGGTGGGAAGGGGTCATCCTAGAGGTGGAGGGCAGTCAGGTAGTGCTCCGGCTAGGTTCTATGTTTTTCTAGCCAAAGCAGATGCAGTGGCCTTAGATGAAATGATCACAGGTATTATTTCTATCTGCTATAGAGATGCCTTAGTTTTATTTGATCCAAGGTTTACGTATTCATATGTTTCATCTCTGTTCACTAATTACCTGGGTTTTTCTAGGGAGTTCTTGGGTATTGCTGTTTATGTATCCACTCATGTGGGCGATTCTGTTATTGTGGATCAGATCTACCGGTCCAACATTGTTACCTTCTATGGTTATGATACTAGAGCGAATCGTCTACAGCTTGAGATGACCGACTTTGAGATCATCATGGGCATGGACTAGTTATCTCCATATCATGCCATCCTAGATTGCCATGCCAAGACTGCTACCTCGGCGATGACAGAGTTGCCCGGAATGGACAGATGGACTAGGCTTCATCCTCCTACTTTCCGGGTTGAGCGACATGAGGTTCCCCCGTGAGTTTATTGATCGTTGGACATACTACACAACATAAGGATATTAGACTCCCGGGTTGACTTCACTACTTTTCAGCTGGAGGGAAAGGCCCGTATGTGGTGGCAGTAACATCTTATCGACAGACCAGCAGTTTTCATCCCATAACTTGGAAACAGTTCACACACCTCTTCTTGTACGGACATATTCTTGCCTCTCAGAGCTAAGAGTTGCAGTTCCAATTTTAGAAGCTCCAGCAGTGTCAGATATCAGTAACCGACTATGAGGAAACGTTCACTGAGTTGTCTCGCCATACACATATGATATTACCTACCCATGTAGAAAGAGTGGATCGTTATCGCCAGATTCAACACTGGTATTCAGGACACCTTGGCTCGAGAGGTGGAGATGGGGACGTTTTACAAGGTGGGTTGTGGGGATAATTCGGGCGATTAAGGGTGTTTGTCAATAGAGTCGAGATCAGGCGGCGAGGTATAAGTAGTTTCGATATTCGGGAGAGTTAAGTGGTGCACTAGCTGGGGGCAGAGGTCAGTTCGTTAGGGGTCAGTCCAGCAGACCCCCTTTTCCAGCACCACCACCTCCTTAGGGTGCTTTCGTGCGACCTTATTTTAGTGTTATGCCAAATAATACTTACCACCCACTAATTACTCATTGTTCCTCTAGTGGGTATTCAAGTCATCAGGGCCATACTTCGGTTCAGCAGTTCACCGTACCTAGGGGTTGCTTTGAGTTTGGGGATTTTAGTCATGCACGGAGATTCTGCCCTAGGCTTTGTGGTAAGGCAGTGCAGCAGGGTCAGCAGTCCATGAGTACAGCACCGATTATCCCACCAGCTGTTCGGCCTCCTAGAGGCGTAGGGGATCTGGGAAGGGGTCATCCTAGTGGTGGAGGCTAGTTGAGCGGAGGCCAGTTGGATGGTGATCAAGCTAGGTTTTATGCTTTTTCGGCCATACCAGATGTAGTGGCCTCAGATGAAAGGGTCACAGGTATGTTTTCTATTTGCTATAGAGATGCCTTAGTTTTATTTGATCCAGGGTCTACGTATTCATATGTTTCATATCTGTTTGCTCATTACCTGGGTGTTTCTCACGAGTCCTTGAGTACTCCTATTTATGTATCCACTCTTGTGGGCGATTCTGTTGTTGTGGATCAGATCTACCGGTCCTACATTGTTACATTCTATGGTTACGATACTAGAGCGGATCTTCTACAGTTTGAGATTGTCGACTTTGTGATCATCTTGGGCATGGACTGGTTATCTCCATATCATGCCATCCTAGATTGACATGCCAAGACCGTTACCTTGGCGATGCCAAAGTTGCCTAGATTGGACAGATGGACCAGGCTTGATGCTTCTGCTTTCGGTTGTGAACATCATGAGGACCCCCATGAGTTTCTTGATCGGTGGACATACTTCACAACATGAGTATATTAATGTACCGGGTAGAGTTTACTACTTTTTGGTTGGAGGGCAGGGCTCGTAGGTGGTGGCAGTAACATCTTCTCACCAGACCAACAGGTTCCTCTCCCATGACTTGGGAACAGTTCACACGTCTCTCTTTGGACAGACACATTCCACCCTCTTTGTGGGAAGAGTTGCGGTTCCAGTTCGAGAAGCTCCAGCAGGGTCAAATGTTAGTGACCGACTATGAGGTGAGATTCTCCAAGTTGTCTCGCCATGAACACATGATTTTACCTACCTATGAAGAAAGAGTGTGGATCTTTGTCGTTGGATTGCACTCTGGTATCCAGACCACCTTGGCTCGAGAGGTGGAGATGGGGTCTTCTTACGAGCTAGATTTGGGGATAAGACGGAGCATTGAGGGTGTCCGTCAATGGAGCCAAGATCAGGCGGCGAGGGACAAGTGGTCCCGATATTTGGGAGATATTAGTGGTGCCCCGGCTGGGGGCACAGGTCAGTGCGTGAGGAGTTAGTCGAGAAGACCCCCTTTTAAAACACCGCCACCTCCTAAGGGTGCTCCAGTGCGACCTTATTTTTGTGTTATACTAGAGAATTCTTACCGCCCAATAGTTATTCATTGTTCTTCCGGTGGGTATTCAAGTCATCCGGGCCAGACTTCGGGTCAATAGTTCACCCAACCTAGGGGTTGCTTCAAGTATGGGGATTTCAGTCATGTACGGTGATTTTTCCCCACGCTTCGGGGCAAGGCAGTGCAACAGGGTTAGAAACCCATGATTGCAACACCGATTGTCCCACCAGCATTCCGCCTCCTAGAGGCTGAGGGAAGGTGGGAAGGGTTCATCCTTGAAGTTGAGGCCAGTCTACCGGAGGCCAGTAGGGTGGTGCTCAAGCTATGTTCTATGCTTTTCTGGCTAGACCAGATGCAGTGGCCTTAAATGAAATGATCAAAGGTATTATTTCTGTCTATTGTAGAGATGCCTTAGTTTTATTTGATCCAAGGTCTATGTATTCATATGTTTCATCTATGTTTACTCATTAGCTTGGTGTTTCTCGGGAGTCCATGGGTTCTCCTACTTATGTATCCATTCATGTGGGCGATTCTGTTGTTGTGGATCGAATTTACCGGTCCTGCATTGTTACAGTCTATGGGTACGATACTAGAGAGGATCTTCTACAGCTTGAGATGACCGACTTTGATATCATCTTAGGCATGGACTGGTTATCACCATATCATGCCATCCTAGATTTCCATGCCAAGCTTATTACCTTGGCGATGACAGAGTTGCCTAGATTGGACAGATAGATCAGGCTGCATCCTCCTGCTTTCGGGGGTAAGCGAAATGAGGACCCCAGGAGTTTATTGATCGATGGACATACACAACATAAGGATATTAGTGTCCGGGGTTGACTTCTATACTTTTCAACTGGAGGGCAGGGCCCGTATACGGGGGCAGTAACATCTTTTCGCCAGACCAGCAGGTTCCCATCCCATGACATGGGAACAGTTTACATGCCTCTTCTTGGACAGACATATTCCACGCTCTTAGACAGAAGAGTTGCGGTTCTAGTTCGGGCAGTTGTTGTGGATCAGATGTCAGTGACCGACAAAGAGGCGAGGTTCTCCGAGTTGTCTCGCCACGCACATATCATATTACCTACCTCTACAGAAAGAGTGCGGATCTTTGTCGCCGGATTGCACTATGGTATTCAGGCCACTTTGTCTCGAGAGGTGGAGATGGGGACATCTTACGAGCTAGTTGTAGGGATAAGTCGGAAGATTGAGGGTGTTCATCAATGGAGTGGAGATCAGACAGCGAGGGACACGTGGTTTCAATATTCGAGAGAGTTTAGCGGTGCACTAGCTAGGGGAAGAGGTCAATTCGTGAGGGGTCAGTCCATCAGACCCCCTTTTCCAGCACCGCCACCTCCTCAGGATGCTCTAGTGCGACCTTATTTCTGTTTTATGCCAGAGAATTCTTACCACCACCAATTGGTCATTATTCCTCCGATGAGTATTCAAGTCATCAGGGCCATACTTCGAGTGTGGTGGTTTCAGTCTGGTATGGAGATGCAGTTGTAGGCTTTGGGGTAAGGCAGTTCAGCAGGGTCAGAAGCCCATGATTGCAACACTGATTGTCCCACCAACCGTCTGGCGTCGTAGAGGAGGAGGGAAGGTGGGAATGAGTCATACCAAAGGTGGAGGCTAGTTGAGCGAAGGCCAGTCGGGTGGTGCTCAAGCTAGGTTCTATGCTTTTCTGGCCATACCAGATATTGAGGGTGTTTGTCAATGGAGTTGAGACCAGACGGCGAGGAACACGCGATTTCTATATTCGGGAGAGTTTAGTGGAGCCCCGGCTGGGGGCAGAGGTCAGTTCGTTAGGGGTCAGTCCAATAGACCCCTTTTTCCAGCACCGCCACCTCCTCACGGTGCTATAGTGCGACAATATTTTACTGTTATGCCAGAGAATTCTTACCGCCCACCAGCTATTTATTGATCCTTCGGTGGGAATTCAAGTCATCAGGGCCAAACTTTGGGTCAGTAGTCCACCGTACCTAGGAGTTGCTTCGATGTTACAACCCATGTTTTCGTATGACGAGTCCTCATAAGTCAATCGGTGTAAGCTCAGAAATGAAAACATATTTGAAAAGTTTGCAAAGTAAGTTAATCATATTACCTCG
>AWOL01S0151852.1:0-14380 GCA_000715115.1 Nicotiana otophora
AAGAACCCTAGCTCCAAAACTTGTCTTCTCTAGTCTAGGAACTGAAAAATAAGCCAAAGATATCTTTCCAATAAGCTAGGTCATGTATTTGTGGGTTTGGAATCGAGAAAATGTGAATTGTCATTCCTGTTCATGTCTGAGCCCATTGACCGCACCTGCAGAAGAATCCTCGCAGGTGCGGCTCCGCAAAAGCGTACCTTCAATCGCAGATGCGTGAGCTCAGGAGATTGCCTACTCCGTAGATGCGGACATTTTGGCGCAAATGCGTCTCCGTAGATGCGGATAATTCATCGCATATGCTAGCCTATGTGGAATTCCCTTCTCCGTAGATGCGGACCAAATAGTCGCACCAGCGACTCCGCAGGCGCAGATTGTTGCCGCAGATGCGGCCTTCCACCTCGCAAATGCGAGATCGCATACGCGGACAGTGCTCCGCAGATGTGGAATCACTGAAGGATTTTGCACTATTGTAATCTATTTTGCTCAATTCCACTTCAACTGAATTCAATTCTCTTCATGGCATCATTTACCTGAAAATCTAGCAATACACACCATAAAGAACCTCATATTATAATTAAAGGACGCAAAATCTAAAGAAAAGAGGCTAAAATAAGTGGTAAAATCACCACTCATCAACACCCCCAACTTAAAGCTTTTGAATGTCCTCAAGCAAATCAAAACCAATAATTCAATGAGGTTCTACCATTTAAAGCACAAGTGGCATTGTTATTGACACGACCCAAAATCCATAAAGGTCGTGATGGCGCCGTACTCCACTGTCAGGGAAGCCAACACCAAAAAGGTAATTAAATCCTCATTTTAAAACCACAATGTTTTCCAATTCCAATAGTGAACATCCCATAATCATCCCAGAACCCGGTGTCACAAGTGCATGGGCCTTTTCTAGAAATTAAAAATAAAATACAATAACTGTCTGGAATATAACTTGGATAGGAAAGACAATACAATACTCTGAAGGAGACTCTGCTGGCTGTGGTGCATCGTATAAAATGCAGCTCACTAAGTCCATGCCTTAATCACGCCTTTGCGCCCACAAGGCCGCTAAACATATGTGTACCTGCACAAATATGTACAGCAAGTGTAGCATGAGTATGTAAATCAACGCGTACCCAGTAAGTATCCTGCCTAACCCCGAAGAAGTAGTGACGAGGGGTCGACTTTGACACTTACTAGTGGTCCAATAATATCAGGTACAGTAAAGAAGTGAATGAATATGAGACAGAGTAAATATATGAAACAAATAAGTAATAAATATGTAGTACAATTTTCCTCTTTACAATTTACCCAAGCTCTCAACTAGCAAGTTCCCTCCGTAATCGGAGCATATGTATAGATATAGTGGATTTCATCAAAGAGGTTGTCTTAATCCAAATCAGGGAAAAACCCTCAGATACACTAGCTTATTGCCAAACGTTACGCATGATTCTATGAGGATAATATATATATAGGAAATGCCGAGGCGTACGGCCCGACCCAACATAAAGGTAAAATTTGCACTGTCGAGCGTCGAACGGCGCAAACCATAGATGTATCAATTAACCTGCCGAGGCGAACGGCCCGCTCCCATGAGAGTGTGGTACATAAATCCTGCCGAGGCGAACGGCCCGATACCATAAGAGTGATAGAAGAAAATACCCCGCTCGCGAATCATACGTGCGACGCGGTCAAATATAAATTTAACATTAAAATCATATCTCTTTCTTGATTCTTTTCAAAATAAGGGAAATCCAGTTTGTAGCTTTTTAAGGAAATTATCCAGCTCGCGAAACATACATGCGACACGGTTACACATAGATTTCTTATGCTATTATAGCATTACTCAATTCTTTTCAAAATTACAAAGTTCAAACGAACCCTTTTAAATCTTACGTTCTTCAATTTCAACTCCTTTCAAAAACATTTAATAAGCAAACTCAATCTCGTTCCCTCTCAAGGCAGACAATAAACATAAATCAATAACAATATCAACAAGGCATGATGTGAGCCTAAAACTACCCGAACATAGGCATAGCTGGTAGCTACGTACGTACTCTTGTCACCTCGTGCGTACGTAGCCCCCACAAATAGAAGCACACAATAATTTTGTTCACTTATGGGGTTAATTCCCTCTTACAAAGTTAGAAAGGAGACTTACCTTGCTCCGAAATTCCATAACCGGCTCCAACGCCACTCTAACTCCTCAAACCGATGTCCAACGCTCCAAAACTAGCCAAACAATGCGCAAACAAATGAAAATATACTCTAATACTCATAACAATTCAATTTACTACAATTTCAAACTCCACTCGAAAAATCGGTAAAATCACACTCGGGCCCACGTGCCCGTATTCCAAAATTTTTAAAGATAAACATTACCCATAGCATTACGAACTCAAATATATAATTTTTTCTCAATTCCTTACCCAAATTCGTGGTAAAATTCCAAAAATACCCATTTCTAGGTTGTGTTTCAAAATTCCAAATTTCTACAAATTTTCATGTCTAAATCCTTATATAAACCATGTATTTAACTTGCAATAGGTGGGAATCACTTACCTTGACATAAATTATGAAGATGGATCTTCACAATCGCTCCAAGACTGGCTCTCATGGAGGAAATGAAGTACAAATAAGCCAAAACCTCGATTTTAAAAGAACACTGCCGAGGTCTTTCCCTTGCACGATCGCGGAAATCCACTCGCGATCGCGAAGGCCAACAAATGGCTGCCTAAAAGCTACTCTTTCGCGAACGTGATGCCCAAAACGTGATCGCACAGCTCAGCCCCTTCCTCTTTTGCGATCGCGAACCCCGCTATGTGATCACATAGAACAACCTTCACCAAACGGGCTAGCCCCATTAACACAGCGCGTTCGCGATAGCCCCGACGCGAACGCGATGAACCTCCAGCTCGACCCTCCGCGATTGCGAGTGGATTTCACGCGATCGCGTAGAGTAAAATTCCCACTAGTCCACTTAACCTTTCGCGATCGCGGCCCTTTGTTCGCGATAGCGGAAGAGGAAACCAGATGCCCAAAAACCAGCAATTCCTCAAAGTCCAATATCCGTCTGAACTCGATCCGAGACATACCCGAGGCCCTCGGGACCTCTACCAAGTATACCAACACGTCCCAAAACACATTATGAACTTAGTCGAGCCTTTAAATCACATCAAATAATATCGAAATCATGAATCGCATCCCAATTCAAACTTAATGAACTTTAAAACTTCAACTTTTACAATCGATGCCGAAACCTATAAAATCACGTCCGATTGTCCTAAAATTTTGCACACAAGTCATAATTGACATTACGGACCTACTCCAACTTCCGAAATCGGATTCTGATCCCGATATCAAAAAGTCCACTTCTGGTCAAACTTCTCAAAAACCTTCAAATTTCTAGCTTTAGCCAAATGACTCCAAAATGACCTACGGACCTCCGAATCCACTTTCGGACGCGCTCCCAATACCAGAATCACCATACGGAGCTATTCCCAGACTCGGAATCCCAAACGGACATTGATAACATTGAAATGCACTTCAACCCAAATTCATGAAATTCTTCTAAAATGCCAACTTCCACAATAGGCGCTGAAACGCTCCTGGGTCATCCAAAATCTGATTCGGACATCCCGCCAAGTCCGAATTCATCATACGAACTTGTTGGAACCTTCAAATCCCGATTCCGAGATCATTTACTCAAAAATCCAACCTTAGTCAATTCTTCCAACTTAAAGCTTCCGAAATGAGAATTTTCTTTTCCAATCAACTCTGAACTTCCGAAATTTCAATCCCGACCACGCGTACCAGTCATAATACCTGAAGTAAATTTGCTCATGGCCTCAAACTCCTGAATGACGCGCTAGGGATCAAAACGATCGGTCAGGTCGTTACATTCTCCCCCACTTAAACATACGTTCATCCTCAAACGTGCTAAGAACTCATCTAGGGGTTGTCCGAAATCACTGTTTAATACCTCGTGCACTTACCCGTGCTGCCAAAACTCAGTTGAGCACACTAGCTCGAGCCAGTCTGAATATTCACCCTTTTTACTTAGCCAGATAAGCCTTAGAGTTCAATTCCAACATCCGGAATTCTCTGCCAGGCATGTTCCCATCATACGAATACTGTATCAATCACTACACGATGCACCGATACATGATTGCATACCTTTGCTGAATTCACACTATGCACTACATAACTCACATGACCATAATAACATCCTCTTATAGAAATAGCCGAAATTCCTCGAATTTGATGCTCACAATGCATCTCATGTCATATATAAGTCTTATTCCAACTCTTGCAATACCGCCACGACGAAAGAGATGTGTAGAAATTCATAACCAACTGCAGAGTCAACAAATCATTGAATCTTTCCCTTTGACTAGAATCATCACCCCATTATGAACCGAATAATGATATTTGCTCTCTAATATACTTCATATAATCCGCTCGCACTGATCCCAGATCCAAAAATCTCGTCTCACCCAGTATAAGCTGCTCAGGCAACAAGGCACCCCAGACATGACCAAAAGTCTCATATGATGCCGCAATATGCCAATAAGCTACATACTCGAACGTGATACATAAGGAAAATGAATCTCTGGAAGGGATTACTCAAACCAAAAAGGTGCTATGAACCTTCCTCGGAAAATGGAAAACAAAACACAAGAGAATAGATATAGGGGACTGTAATCAATATCCCACTGTTGCGGCGTGCAACTCGATCCAAACAACATACTCGTGGCGGCGTGCCACCCGATCCACACATAAAATCTACATAAAGAGATACTCATTTCTATAAAATACCCGAATATCGGCCACAAGCATGCTAAGTGCATAATATCATCCATGGGGAGACAGATAGCGCCATACGCTACAAAACCCAACCACAACTAAGGTTCGATATATGATTTGAATCTCAAGAGCCATCCTGCTCACATAACACCATCGCTATGCGGAAACTCAACACATAAGAAATTTACCAAGCCGTTTCACAAATCACACGACACAATATAGTATTACATGAAATAGCCGACGACAAAATGACATCCAACGTCCGAATACTCCTCCATATGGAGCGCAATGCTGAAATGAATACATTCGGCCTAATATAGAGCCCATATTCATATTTAAATCCATCCACAGACCTCAAGCCGATTCTGATCGCATTGTACTAGGCTAATAACCTTTCAAGGATCCATAATAACCCTTTTTCCCATAACATACAAGAACATCCGTCATAACCTGAACAAACTTCCACAGTCCACAACCAAGTGAATCGAGCGCCCTCCATGCATAAATTCTAGAATCAGCGATATTACCACAATCTTCATACTTGGTTTCAATCTTCACTCAATCAAGTGACTACATGGCACTGTTACACAATCTTTCTATGGGACACGCTCCCACGACCTTCCGCACCAGGTAACAAGTCTGCACATCCATACCACCGACCACACTAAAGCTGTAAAGCAAATCAAGAATCCACAAATCAATACACAAGGCCTCTTACACATGACATCGACCTTAGGCGACGCCGAAAATAATACCATCTTACTTTAAACATCTAAATCCTTCTCCTACTCATCTGAGCTCATGACATCCTTGTCAACATCGAACCACAATCTTGAATCCTCAACTTTCGAATCCCATGCTACTTGATGCACTTAATCACGCCAATGTGCAAGAGTTCAAGAATTTCATCATAACTCCTGAACCACTAATAGGGTAAACACTTCATCATATAGAAACTTTCTACTTAACTCGTTTCAAGAGAACCATTACAACACGTGACTGAATTCTCATATCCGTAGAAAATACCAATCCCAAGTAGTGGTCTAAATCACCATAACTCTTCCGGGATCCATCTACACATAACATGCCATAATACTTGAATTCCTCCAAATGAAATCAATTACGACGGTCATCAAGCCTCGCACGTACCGCCACAAATCACATGCATAACTCAATGCGCTGAAGGAACTGATCATTGCCACCATCATGCCAATTCAACCATTGTTATAGACCCGTTGTTTCCCAATTTATCCATAACTTTCCTTAGCAATAATAATAGCTCTATTCATTACATCATGAACCTAAATTCGTACTCATCTTGAGTGACCTTATTTCACGAGACCACGCTGTCCCAAACCTACAAACCATCTCATACCCTCCTTGTGCGCATATTCGCATCTTCAACTGGTACACCCATTCTGAAAATTAATCTATGAGCCCAAAGTTATTTTCTCTCATTCCTCCAATACTACACCACAGACCGAAGATAACATAGAACACTCCAAGACCCTTTTCATAATCTGCAAAAGCTCGATACTCAACCATACTACTAGCTCGAAATCCTTAGGCACCGCACTCTGAATTTTTAAACCCATTAGTACCATTGTTGTGAGTCACCCACTCTGACTTGGTCCCGAATGTAATAAACTCCAAGGCTCTGCTAGCACATGAACACTTTCTCAATAAGCACCTGACTGAATCGCTTTCCTTGTACATCACATCTACACGAAACATAAACTCTGAGTCTTCCCAAAGCCTGAACATTAATCGATAAGGCCAATTATAGCACACATTCACATATATGACCTCTTGCTAGATAGCCAGTAGAATTCTTTAGTAAAAACCCCATCAACACCACACAATCGCTAACCTGCTCAGAGGAGATATCCCACCCGTGGAAATTCCATATCGACATCCTCCAACAACGCTGCGCCGAGTACTATTACCACGAAACCAATAAACCATCCTGAGCCCATGCTCATTCGCCACCTATACAAGTCTGTTCACTCCTCATGGACATTAACTAAAGATGCGATAATACATTCCAATCCAGAGTCATGTTGTATCCTTCTTCATATCAAGAAACACATCTTTGTTGCATCAAATCCCCCACTGCCTAATAGCTAGTATTCCAAATTGAGTCCGTAGACCCCATCACTGTCCACCCTACATCCCAAATCACTCTAAACTTTCCTCAAGACGTGTAGCTATCCTATCACAGAACCCACATGCTACTCCGCCACTCTCCCACTTTGGTCAAACTCGCTCCTTTATGTAATTACCCGACTCTTGTTTCTCATACTTGGCCTTCTATAAGTTTATCCACCGCAAGGCACCCCTCCATATATCCTTCCTCATTCTTCGCTGCCAGTTGTTGCCTTAAATAAAAATCTACCTCTGTAGCACTTGAACCGATAGATCGCTACCAACTTTAAACCTTTCCAGAAATCATCTTTCTCGAGCCATCAATACCAGGAATGCCGATTCGATCCTGAACCCCTGCCCCAATGCAAATTGAAGTAAACTATAACACTGGCGAACTTAACACATTAAAACCAATCAAGGACGATGATGCCACATCACATGCGAAGATTCCACCACGCTCGAAAATATCGAGTCCCGCTACTCCATCAACCCAAGTCTGAACATTCTTAGTTCGATTGCCCTTCCTTCGTCGGAAGTAAAATACCAAGTCTCGGAATCATGCACCGAGCAAACCTCCTTTCAAGTCATTCACTACCCCGAGACATAGGCAATCATTCTACCATCACATCAATACTATGCGATAACAACTCATGAGCACCATAGCAACCCGTGCATAGCCTCAAAGCTCTCAGAAGTACAACTACGAAGCTGAAATGATAGAATACCCTTCCACAAGGCGACGACAATAGCCCAATCAACTACGTAGGGAGGAACATGCCGCACCATATCTGTAGTACCATTACAATTCCTCAATTCTCGATCGATAGAAAGCACTTCACGTCGCATAAGATTGAATGGGAAGGAAATAAAGGCATAAGCCTCAAAGGAATCAAATCACACGATGAGGAATCAAGAAGGGAAGTGCACCTAACAGCATTGTAGCCTCTAAAAGATAAGTACAGACGTCTCCACACTGATCCGCAAGAATCTACTAGACTCGCTCATGACTCGAGAGACCTAAGTGAACCTAGTGCTCTGATACCATGTTGTCACGACCCAAAATCCATAAAGGTCGTGATGGCACCGGACTCCACTGTCAGGCAAGCCAACACTAAAAAGTTAATTAAATCCTCATTTTAATATTTTTGAAATCGTAAATTTATTTCAATTTATCTAGTAAAAGATGAATTTACATAATAAATAATAATGTTTTCCAATTCCAATAATGAACATCCCATAATCATCCCAGAACCCAGTGTCACAAGTGCATGAGCCTTTTCTAGAAATTTAAAATAAAATATAATAACTGTCGGGAATACAACTTGGACAGGAAAGAAAATACAATACTCTGAAGGAGACTCTGCTGGTTGCGGTGCGTCGTATAGAATGCAGCTCACCTAAATCCCCGCCATAATCGCGCCTCTGCGCCCACAAGGCCACTAAACATATGTGTACCTACACAAATATGTGCAGCAAGTGTAGCATGAGTACGTAAATCAACGCGTACCCAGTAAGTATCCTGCCTTACCCCGAAGAAGTAGTGACGAGGGGTTGACTTTGACACTTACTAGTGGTCCAATAATATCAGGTACAGTAAAGAAGTGAATGAATATGAGACAGAGTAAATATATGAAACAAACAAGTATAAAATACGTAGTACAATTTTCCTCTTCACAATTTACTCAAGCTCTCAACTAGAAAGTTCCCTCCGTAACCGGAGCATATGTATAGGATATAGTGGATTTCATCAAAGAGGTTGTCATAATCCAAATCAGGGAAAAACCCTCAGATACACTGGCTTCTTGTCAAACGTTACGCACGATTCCATGAGGATAATATATATATATATATAGAAAATGTCAAGGCGTACGGCCCGACCCAACATAAAGGTAAACTGTGCACTGTCGACGGTCGAATGAAGCAAACCATAGATGCATCTATTAATCTGCCGAGGCGAACGACCCGCCCCCATGAGAGTGTGGTACATAAATCATGCTGAGGCGAACGACCTGATACCATAAGAGTGGTAGAAGGAAATACCTCGCTCGCGAATCATACGTTCCACGCGGTCAAATATAAATTTAACATTAAAATCATATCTCTTTCTTGATTCTTTTCAAAATAAGGGAAATTCAACTTGTAGCTTTTTAAGGAAATTACCCCACTCGCGAAACATACATGCGACGCGGTTACACATAGATTTCTTAAGCTATTATAGCATTACTCAATCCTTTTCGACATTACGAAGCTCAAACGAACCCTTTTAAAACTTACGTTCTTCAATTTCAACTCCTTTCAAAAATATTTAATAAGCAAACTCAATCTCGCACCCTCTCAAGGAAGATAATAAACATAAATCAATAACAATATCAACAAGGCATGATGTGAGCCTAAAACTACCCGGACATAGGCATAGCTAATAGCTACGTACGGACTCTCGTCACCTCGTGCGTACGTAGCCCCCACAAATAGAAGCACACAATAATTTTGTTCACTTATGGGGTTAATTCCCTCTTACAAGGTTAAAAAGGAGACTTACTTTGCTCCGAAATTCTATAACCGGCTCCAACGCCACTCTAACTCCTCAAACCAATGCCCAACGCTCCAAAACTAGCCAAACAATGCGCAAACCAATGAAAATATACTCTAACACTCATAACAATTCAATTTACTACAATTTCCAACTCCGCTCGAAAAATCGATAAAATTACCCTAGGGCCCACATGCCCGGATTCCAAAACTTTTCGAAGATAAACATTACCCATAGTATTACGAACTCAAATATATAATTTATTCTCAATTCCTTACCCAAATTCGTGGTCAAATTCCAAAAATACCCATTTCTAGGTTTTTTTTCAAAATTCCAAATTTCTACAAATTTTCACGTCTAAATCCTCATATAAACCATGTATTTAACTTGCAATAGGTGGGAATCACTTACCTTGACAAATAGATGATGAATATGGAGCTCCAAACTCGCTCCACGACCGGCTCCCATGGAGGAAATGAAGTGCAAATGAGACAAAACCTCGATTTTAAAAGAACACTGCCCAGGTCTTTCCCCTACGCGGCCGCGAAAATCCACTAGCGATCGCGAAGGCCAATCCACAGCTGCCTAAAAGATTCTCTTTCACGAACGGGATCGCACTTCTCAGCCACTTCCTCTTTCACGACGCAAACCCCGCTATGCGATTGCCTAGAACAACCTTCACCAAACGGGCCAGCCCCATTACCACTGCGCATTTGCGATAGCCCTGACGCGAACGCGAAGAACCTCCAACTCGACCCTCCGCGAACGCGAACTATTATACGCAATCGCGTAGAGTAAAAATCCCACCAGTCCACATAACCCTTCGCGATCGCAGCCCTTTCTTCGCGATTGCCGAAGAGGAAACCAGATGCCCAAAAACCAGCAATTCCTTAAAGTCCAATATCCGTCTGAACTCGATTCGAGACACACCCGAGGCCCTCGGGACCTCAACCAATTATACCAACATGTCCCAAAACACATTATGAACTTAGTCGAGCCTTCAAATCACATCAAACAACATCGAAATCATGAATCGCACCCCAATTCAAACTTAATGAACTTTGAAACTTTAACTTCTACAATCGATGCTGAAACCTATCAAATCATGTCCGATTGTCCTCAAAATTTGCACACAAGTCATAATTGACATTACGGACCTACTCCAACTTCCAAAATCGGATTCCAACCCCGATATCAAAAGGTCCACTTCCGGTTAAACTTCTCAAAAACCTTCAAATATTTAGCTTTAGCCAAATGACTCCAAAATGACATACAGACCTCCGAATCCACTTCCGGACGCGCTCCCAATACCAGAATCACCATACGGAGCTATTCTCAGACTCGGAATCTCAAATGGACATTGATAACAACCCAAATTCATGAAATTCTTCCAAAATGCCAACTTACACAATAGGCGCCGAAACGCTCTCGGGTCATCAAAAATCCGATCCGGACATAAGCCCAAGTCCGAATTCATCATACGAACCTGTTAGAACCTTCAAATCCCGATTTTGAGCCCTTATGGATTTGGTTGGTACTAATAATTAAGCTCAAGCATGTGAATCTCAACCAATTAACTACCTCATTTAAAATAACCTTTAAGAAATGCAAAGGAGTTTCAAAATAATCAAGTGACAACAAAAAGCCTCAAGAAGTGACTCAAAAGCACTAGTCTACTACATATGCTCAATTTACTCATTTTGGGATACATCAATGTCACCAATCCATCCTAATTCATGTGACCTCACAAGAAAGAAAAGTCCCAAAATTACCATATTTATAATAACAAAACAAGGGACAAATGCACAAAGACACTCATTCTCAACAAAGAATTTTAAGTGTTACAAAATATCATGCCATAAGCTTGCCCTTATTTTAAGTCGCCACCTATTCAAGAACATTCGGTTGGAGATCCCATAAGGACGTTTTAAGATTGTAATGTAGGTTTAGGGAAGGGTCAGATAAGCATTTGGGATACAAGTGACTACACTCTCCTTGAACACTACTCACATTTGTCTTTCTTTTTGCACTTTCCTTCTTTTTAAATCACATAGCCCTTATTGGCATCTAATTACCAACATAGAACCACCTTACAGTACCTTTCTCATTTTCTCAAGACTCCATATTTATATATATACATATTTTTCTCTCTTCTTTTTTTTTTAAAATAATTTTTACTGTTTTCTTTTGGAGCTTGAGTAACTTCATATGAACAACTTTAAGGTATATGTTTCTACCCTCAATGTACAACCTTACCAATTTCTAACTTGACACCAACACCCTCAACTTAGGCTTTTAGCCTCATTCTCAATATTCAAGGAGGGACGGGTTCAAAAGACAGAACTATTTCACAAAAGGGTAAAGGTTTGTAATGAGGTGGCCAAAGAAAGGTTAAAGGCTCAAATTGGGTAAACTAGTGATAATATTTATGCAATGGTAGGCTTGAAAGGCTAAATAGGCTTTTTCAAAGATCGCAAAGAATGTCTAAGGTCATCCCTCCAACCAAACATAATTACATTAGCATTGAAAGACCAATCGAGCAAGTTCTAGATGATAGAAGTAAACACAAGAATTATTTATAACAAAAACTAACACACATGGCACATGAACTAATCAAGACGGATCAATTTCTCTTCTTAATAAGAGCATCTAGAGCAATATCATGCCAACTAGTGGGCAAAGAGTCACCAAAAGAGCCAAAAGGTTATCACAAAAATTATTCTTCCCCATGCAACTCACTTTTTCACTTTAAAACCAAAATTCGGAGGGGTATTCTTAATTCACACTTCGCATACAAGAGACTAATCTTATTAGTACCAAATAATTCAAAAGTCTCCACATGACAAAACAATACTAATTCCCTTAAGAAAGTCGTCACACATCCATCATAAGGAAAAGTCACCCGGTTCAACAAATAAATATTCCTTGGGAAAGAACCGTAGCATAAAGAAAACTCAAGGACATTTATTGAAAACTATATTACTATTAAAAGAGATAAAAATAATATAAACTAAAACTACTAAAGAAGATAAAATAAACACTATAGAAATAAATATAAAAGAACAAAACTACAAAAAACAAATATAACAAAAGAAACTAATACTAAAGGAACAAAAATAACATAAACTAAAAACTACTAAAGAAAATAAATAAAGAAAGAAAAATAAAATAGAATGACAAAAGTGACTAAACTACAACTATATAACCAATCACAACTACGCTCAGCAAGAGCACATGATAAGTAATAATAAAACGAGCCCGGGAAGGGCACACAATATCCATACCAAAGCATAAGCCCAGCAAGACTCCCTAAAGCCACCCCTAACTAAAAACATTGCAGTGTCCTTACTGCACAATATCAAAATAAAATAAGGGTAGTTTGAGGGTCTCCCTGAGGTCTGCATCAAACTAGCAAACTGCAGGAGAAAGGCTAATCACTGTTGTTGAGAACTCTCGGCCTCATCATCATCAGTATCATCAGCATCATCATCAGCAGCAGCAGCACTTGACATGAAAGAGTACTCTTCGCTATCCTCAGCATCAGCAATATGTATCTTCCTGTTCGGCTGCCCCCATTTGAAGATGGCTTTGATGCCTCTCCACATTTTGATCATAAACTTGCCCTTCTTCTTGTTTCTTGCTTTCTCCTTTTTGAAGTCCGACTGAAGATCTACATGTGCCTTGGTCAAGTTGCCATAGGCTGCCTCGAGTCAGCCAACAGATGCTTCCATCTTCTAATGAGACTCTTCCTGCTTTTTCTATGAATCTAGGTAGGTCTTTATGTCTTCCCTGGTAAAGTACTTGGGCCCAGGCTGGGGGTGTGAGAGTCCACTAGAGAGCTATGACACTAAGTCACGGATGACGCCAAGCTGCGAGTTCAACATACCAAATGGTTCCTCAGGCACTACTGCCTGTGAGGATGACTCTGATCCACTCTGATCTACATGTGCCTTAAGATTTGCGTAAAACTCACGAACCCACTCCTCATTGGATTTGCGCGGAGTAGGCATGAGCACGACCAGCCAGAGGCTTTAAGACGTCCATAGAATTTTGGGAGTAGGTCGGCCAATTTCTCCTCGCCAATCCCCTTTTCAAGAACTATCTTTTTGGTGAGGAGGTTGTCATAATACCGGCGGTGACAATCAGCCGACATGAAGCGTGACTGGTCAAAGTGTTCATCCACAGCTTCCTCCTCAATTTCATGATCAAGCGAGGCATTTTCGTTCATGTTCGGGTCCATTTTAGCTCAAAGTACCTTCAAAAAATCAAAAAAACGTTAGTTAGGCAGTAGAATCATGTTAGGCAATTTAAAACAAAGCAATTAGGCCAAAGAATCGAGTTGAACTGGCCCGGGAAGCTCCAGATGCAAAGCTACTAGAATTGGGAATTCTTCCCAGTTTTCGCACCTGCGGAAAGACCATCGCAGGTGCGGTCCTGCTTCTGCGGGTTTTTATCCGCTTCTGAAGTTTTTTCCATCTCCCCAGAGATTGCACCTGCGGAACTTTCTATGCAGGTGTGAGGCCGCATCTGCGGAACCTTTTTTGCTTCTGCGATGTCATCAGAGGGTTCAAAAGCCCAAAATTTTTTGACTCTTTTCGCTTCTAAACATGATTTTAGCACATAATTTATNCCACTAGAGAGCTATGACACTAAGTCACGGATGACGCCAAGCTGCGAGTTCAACATACCAAATGGTTCCTCAGGCACTACTGCCTGTGAGGATGACTCTGATCCACTCTGATCTATATGTGCCTTAAGATTTGCGTAAAACTCACGAACCCACTCCTCATTGGATTTGCGCGGAGTAGGCATGAGCACGACCAGCCAGAGGCTTTAAGACGGCCATAGAATTTTGGGAGTAGGTCGGCCAATTTCTCCTCGCCAATCCCCTTTTCAAGAACTATC
>AWOL01S0151859.1:0-15535 GCA_000715115.1 Nicotiana otophora
GACGCTGTAGGAGGTGGACGCTTGAAGAGTTCTCATGGCGGAATCCGGCAGGTAATCGCTTCGCGTTGTATGTATTTATCAGTCCTAGTTTTCGATTGAGTCAAAGTATGATTCTGTGAACCACCACAACTTCGGAAGGAAAAAGATCTCTTTTGTACAGCGTGTATTGATATTTATATACTATCCCTTTGTCCTTTTTATTATTTCACCTAATATGTATGTGAAGAAAAATTAATTAATTACTACTAAGGTTCGTGAGCGCCACTCGTTGCAATATCGTCGGAGAAAATTACAGAGCCACTCGGTTCACCCGCTTCCGTTCCTTACTACGCTACGGCAACTTCCCCTGGGCTTTTGGACTTTTTTTCTCTAGATGGGCTTTTGGACTTGGTCCATACTCTTTTGGGCCTACACCATTCTAAAGTAAAAATAGCACGGGCTAGCCAGTTTTCGGACTGGTTATTCAAAAATAGCCAGCGTTTGCCAAGTCATTGAAAAATAGTCACTATTTTGCTGCAATAGAGGCTGGTCCAACATAATATACTAGGGTTCGGTGCACCTGTGTATGAACTTCCAGCATATTATGCTCCAACTCCAACACGCGGAAAGTTCCAGCATAATATACTGGAGATTCGAGCATCTGTGTATGAACTTCCAGCATATTATATTGGACCGGTATACTTTATATGTTGGAGTTCCAGTATACTTATGCTGAAACTCCTGTATAATATGCTGGAGTTCCAGTATACTTATGCTGGAACTCCAGTATAATATACTTGAGTATTTTTCGGATTTTGAACAGTATTTACATTCAGATTTATCTTTACATGAAAAGTGGCTAAATTTCGATTACTTTGAAAGTGTGACTATTTTTTAATGACTACTTGTAAATTTGGCTATTTTTGAACTTCTCCCCATTCTAAAGGGATGCTATTTAGGAATTAGCTAATGCGTCCTGAATTTTAATTTTTAAAGAAAAAAATATCCTGAGTTATTCTCAAGTTAAGATTTTTAGTTTAAAATTTTAGGATAAAATATACACTGACTAATCTCTAAATAGCATCTCTGAGAATAACTATATGTGCACTTGCCCCTTATTAGGACCGGGTAATTTGCAAGAATGGCCTTGAAAGTGGTTGATCTTGATCTTTTGACCCTGTTTGCCCTATGAAAGAACTTCGAGTTTAATAAATGTTGCCTCTCTCTTGCTCCATGGGCAACACTTTTGTCTTTTAACCTTAAAGGTTTGCCCATTGGACAAGTGGGGTCGAAAAATTAAGATCATCTATTTCAAGGTTATTGGATGTAATTTCCCGCTACTGGGCTTGTCAACTCCGATTGCCCAAAAAGCTGTAAAGTTTGTGCAGGCTGGTCACCTTTTTGCATTGTAATTGAAAAATAGGCATTTGATAATTAACCATTTTCGTATTAAAAATATCGTGAGATGACTTTTGCTCTTAGGAATTTAGTACGCCATACCCAATACAATGTTTATTAACAAGAACATTTATAGAAACAGTTATAAAATCATTAATCACCAATTAAGTAATAAAATTTAGTACTCCTAATAAATTCATTTACCATTAACAGTGTCTGCCTAATTATATTAACAGTGTCTGCCTAATAAATTCATTTAATATTAACAGGGGAGTGGGAATAATCTAATTTTTTCTTTCATCGTAACCTAATTGATATTATATACAATAATACAAACCCTACTCGACTCAAAGACACCTTTATATATTTCTAGACTAAGTACCTTCACACATTTCACACAACAACATACATGGAAGAGAACACGATTACTGCCAATTGTAACTTATACATTCCGAATGAGGCTATCTTTGAAATTCTGAAATGACTTCCTGCCAAGTCTTTAATGCGTTTTAGGTGGATTTCAAAATACTTTTTTTCTCTAATATAAGAACCCTTATTCATTGAAGCACATGGCAAAAGTTTCATCGCACAATTCCTTGTAAGTCGCGTAACTTTGACTCAAAAAGAAGTTACATACTATAATTTATCCCAGAGAGAAGAACATCAAGATTTAGTTTGCCCCATCGAGTATTTAGATGAGCCATGTTTTCGTAATCTTCACTTTATGCAATCTATCAACGACCTAGTTTGTCTATGGAACTTGACGGGGTCATCTCATTCAAAAGCCAAAATAATAGGCATGTGCCTAAGAAAAATATTTGGCTGAGAATTTCTTTGGTTTGGTAGCCAATTTTGTTGAATTTCTTTGGTTTGGTACCCAACTTTGTTGAATTTCTTTGGTTTGGTAGCCAATTTTGTTGAATTTCTTTGGTTTGGTACCCAACTTTGTTGAATTTCTTTGGTTTGGTAGCCAACTTTGTTGAATTGACAACATTAAAGAAAAATAAGAAAAAGCGTGTGCAAATTGTCAAATATAGTAGGCTTTAGAGAGTGAGACTTCGGCTATAAAAGGAGAGTTTCAGCTCTCATTTCTACACATCAAAAAAGAGAGAAAGAAAGAGTGAGGTTTCACAGATAAGATATAAGAAAATAGTTCGTGAGAAAAATAGAGAGTGAGCGATATTGTAGTGAGGTGGGAATATCAAAAGAGGGTTATTTCTTTTGAATGTTGTTCTGCTCATTCACATAAATACTATTCACTGTCGTTAGTACTATACTCGGTGAAAAAAAATATCCGAAGTAAAGTACAAGGTAGAATTACATCAAAAGGAGTATGCGCCTATTGTGACAGTCAAAGTGCAATAGACTTGAGCAAGAACTCCATGTACCATGCAAAAACATATAGATGTGAGATATCATTGGATTCGTGAGCAGGTGGAGAACGAATCTTTACAGGTCAAAAAGATTCACACGAGTGAAATTCCTGTTGATATGTTGACCAAGGTGGTACCAAGATACAATTTCGAGTTATGCAAAGAACTTGTCGGCATGCACTCAAACTAGAAGACATTGCTGCCTCCTTTAGATGAATGAGACTAGAGGGGGAGATTGATGGGGTCCATCTCATTCAAAAGTCAAAGTAATAGGCATGTGCCTAAAGAAAATATTTGGCGGAGAATCTTTTTGGTTTGGTAGTCAACTTTATTGAATTTCTTTGGTTTGGTTGCAAACTTTGTTGAATTGTCAACATTGAAGAAAAAGAAGGAAAATTGTGTGCAAATTGTCAAATAGAGTAGGCTTTAGAGAGTGAGGCTTCGGCTATAAAAGGAGAGTTTCGACTCTCATTTCTACACACCAAAAAAGAGAAAAAGAAAGAGTGAGGTTTCACAGACAAAGTATAAGAAAATAGTCTGTGAGAAAAATAGAGAGTGAGTGATATTGTAGTGAGGTGGGAATATCAAAAGAGGGTTATTTCTTTCGAGTGTTGTAGTAGTCTTTGGAGTATTTTACTCAGATCTACAAAGTGTAAAATTCCTTGCTATGGTGATATCAGTTGCTCGTCTCGGGACCGTAATTTTTCCCTTATTCGAAAGGGTTTTTCACATAAAAATCTTAGTGTCGTTGTCACTCTTTTATTTTTGTTAATTACCGTATCTCGGTGCTATATTATTATTCCACTTTTATTATTGTGAATATTATTTCCGTAGGAAGTTTATTCCCAACAGAACTGTGATGGAGATGTTGCTATTTGCAATCCTTTCACAAAAGAACATATCTTTCTTCCTAAAGTACAACCTAGGGAGAAAGGTTTCCTTTCAGTTACTACTTACTCCTTTGGTTTTGATGCCACCACCAAGAAACATAAAGTATTGATATCATACATGATTTCTAATGAAAATAGGAAACTTGTGGCGAAGTACTGGATTTTCACCATGGAGAGAAATATCCAATTGGACCGAAAATATCTCTATGAACAATTGTGTTTGTATCGACGGAGTCATTTATTTTGAAAATATATTTGGAGATGACATTGTGCTGCGTTCAATATTGTAGGTAACGAAAAATTAATTAGAATGATCCCGTTCCCTAAATTGATATCGACGATGAAGAAAACTTTCGATTCTATCCCAAAAATAATAGAAATAAAGGGACAGGTTGCAGTACTTCTAGATGACAAGAAAATTCTGGGCATTGATAGAATTCTTCTATATGTTCTCAATGGTACTAGTGAAACAGAGACATGGTTGAAGCATACAGTTGAGCTACCATCAGAGTTAATACATACATTTCCTTGCTCTATATTTACTACCAATCCGACGGGAGAGATTGTATCGATTTCAGATATTGGGTTTTCGCACATGTTCTTATATGACATTGGAAGGATTAATGAATGGAGAAAAGTTGAGATACATAAAATTTATGAACGAGAATATCGCTCCATGAATGCGAATAGTGGTTTGCTAAATCTTGTAGAAAGTATTTGGTCCTTGAGGTAACTTAGGCCTCTTCATTGATTATAATGATTATATTATATTTTTTGGCATAATAGGAATGAATCTTGTTTTGAACATGTATTGATTCTACACACAAATGCAGATGTATGATTTAATTTTATGTTTCTGTTTTTAAAACAATTTAATAATCTTTTTACTCTTTCAAGAAAATTATTTAGCAAAAGTACATATGTAGCCTTCTACTTGGAAGAAGAGGGGATAAGAGTTCAACGGGATTATTTACGCGTTAGGGGCACGTGAACTCATGCTCTTTTCTCAATATGCCATGTATAATAATGTTATATTTCTTAATTTTTTTTTAAATATACATGTGTGCATCAAGCTCAAAGAGTTTTATAGTGTAATGATTATTGGATGCACCTTTACAAGATAGGTCCAAAATCGACTAACCATATACCTACATTGTCGTGTCTCTGTGTGTCAAATGGGTACTACTAGGCCATATTTGATTCTTTAGCAAAACGAGCTGAATCAAATGGGAATAATATTTTTCAACGGGCTGAGTGCCAGCTAATTATCGTTGAAATATTATGGATGGTGTTTAAGATCCAAGGAGATGAGTGTATTATTACAATGAGATGAATCTAGAATTTATATTTGAAATGTTCAACTTTTAGATTTCTTACCATGAATTCATTATTATTTAGAAATTATCGGTTAAAATTAAAACTTTTCTTGCAATTTTAGTGACTTTTAACATATATACCTATATTCCATATTAAAAATGCCGAAATCATTAAACCATGCAACATCATCTGCTACTAGTAGTTTTAATTGTATAAATTTTACAATGACAAAAGGAGATCAAGAATTTCAATGTGTTAGATTTAGGAATTTATAGTATATAAACCAAATAAAAAAAGAAAAAACTACTTATTTAAAACACAATAGATGACATGGTACAGATGAGTTTTTTGAAAGTTCTATTTACATAAAATGTAGGTCAGCAACTAGAGATAGATGAGAACAGATATCCCATCCGAAACCAAAAATGGAGCTTGTTCCAAAACAATTAAGCAGCGATACATAACTGAAATACAGTTAAGTTTCATCTCAGAATCTCTCCAGTTGCTGCACAATGACAACTGCCACGAGACAGTGAAAATACAGTGTGGAACTTATTCCAGTTACTGAAAGTCTGCAAGGAGAGAAGCTCAGCGGCAGCTGATTCCCTATCATTTGTATTGGTGAGTTGATGATTCCAACTCCACACCTGGAAAGCATTTTTCAGATGCATGCAAAGACAATTCAGAAACCTTGTATTGGGGTCAAAAAAGGGTGGCTAGTCGAGAGTGCAAGGCTTTGACCCTGATGAAACCAGTTGTCAACTTCGCTTTGTACCAAGGTTGTAGCCTATGAAGCAACCTCCATTTCATAGTCGCCCGGCAAACCACATTCAAGCCTGATTGCTGATATTAGCTCAGGAGATATTGCCAGCTGATCCTTGTGCTCTCTGATGTTTCTTGAATCTCCAGTACCATTTCGATTAGAAGCACCACGCTGTCCTTCTGGTCCCCAGCCCCTATATAATATGACTTTGCTTGGTTCTTGGGAAACAAGAACAGCACCGGTAGCTTGCTGCAGATGTAAGTATCAAAAGCCAGGCTTTCAGTAAAATATGCATACTGCCAAATGAAATGAGCAACTAAATAGCCTATTTACAAACCTCCAGCTTAAAAACCACCTCCCTAACTGAAGTCCCTTTTGCCCTTCCTTTGACATTCACAATAGCAAGAGGATACTTCTTAAAGTGTGCTTTGATCGCTTTGGCAACTCCAGTGACAATATTGCTCCTCCCTGATATAAAGTTGCAAAAGACGAAAAGGTGTAAGGTCAGGAATCGACAAGACTACATATCCAATAGAGAGATCATAACTATGAATTGCAGAAAATGCAGAATTCCTTGTCTCCTCCTCCTCCAACGTGAAAATTAAAACTTCCTGCCTCCAAATTCACCATCAGGTCCATCATAAGTGAAACATTCTAACACCCCAAAACCCACATCCCATAACATTGAAGATTTGAGCAAATGCCGGCATCAGTGATTCTAAAGTTTAATTCTTGTTTTCAAAATGAGCAAATATACAACCGACTACACCACAGTAATAGAATACAGAGACAATTAAAGAGGTACTCATATTACCAACAGCAAGCACTGGTTGCTGCTTCATCTTGAGGGCTTGTTTTCTGAGAAGCAGCCTCTCTCTGTTAGAAAGATGTACTTTTTTTGGAGGCATCCCTTCGGACCTACTCCTGGTGGATCTAAGTTCTTGTTGAGGTTTGACTGAACCAACTTCAGACACCTCCTTTCTATTGTCAACTTCCCGAAGTTTATTGACACTTCTGATCTCAGAAAAGTGGATCTTAATTTCTCCCTAAAATCAGTGAGAAAAGCACAAGGAAAAAATTACCGTTAACTTCATGAAGGAAAAAAAATAAAGCATAATAATTCCGAAGAGAAAACAAAGTTTACTCTGGAAGACTTAGAAACAGATTCACTGACTGCACTTCCGAATGCTTTTTCATCCACATTCACATTGAACATACTTTTCGACTCTTTGGTTGATGAAATAGATTGATGCTGAGGTTGAATTGTATCAGACATAGCCTCAGCCTTGCTTTCATATTGGAAAGAGGAATCACTTGGAAATTCTTGCTGAGAACTGTGGTCAGTTTCTGAGGAATCACTTGGTAATTCTTTCTGAGAGCTGTGGTCAGTGTCTTTTGCAGCACCCCCAAAATCCTGAATATAAAAGCTAAAATAAATTTTTCTTTCTTTCAATATTCACACTGCAAAGGAATAAAAGGTGCGAAAAATGATAATATGGAGAACGTCCGGACTACATGCATATGAAACATATAACTCTTGACTGACATCAAGTATATTCAACATATTCCGTGACCATCATAGCTTTGCTCTATGAATAGAAATTTATCTAAAACAGCTTGATTCTAGAAGGAATGCTATGTGTTACAATGTTATTCCATGTGTTGCTAGGTAGCAGGAATACCTATAACATATAGAAAAGGTTAAGAACAACAAATTCCTTAAACTACAAAGTTGGGTCATGAGGGCATCTTTGTTAACTATTATTAAGTATGACTAAAGAAGACAATGACACAGGATTCTACAACCAAGTTTTCATACATGGAGATAAGAATGTGGGTGGCTATGTGTCCACAAGTAATCTTAACCCCAGATTCATCCATCTCTTAAACTAGGTATTAACTACACATATGGGCCTAATAGATTGTGCGAAACAAAGAGAAGATGTCTACATATTGAAGGCAAGTTGTTTGTGCCTAAGGGGTATCTGAAAGATTATTGAAGGTGACACTTCTAGCTTCAGGTGACCTTTTACTGATTATTGTACCTTATTTTGGCTGATAAGGGATCTCACATGCAACAAGCATCAAAGATACGAGTAGCAAGTGGAAACACAATATGCTCCTTCAACATTAAGTAACAGAATATACTGTTATCATAATGCATTAATTTTTACCTCAGAAGTGCAAGGACTTGCTGAACTAGACTGATAATTAGTTCCTCCTGCAGCATTAGATGTTCCTGTCTCAGCTACCTGCAAACCAACTATATCTGGGGACTGAATATGAATCATCTCCTCACTTTTGGTCTGAATCAAGGCACATTTAGATATAATTAAGAATGAGCTTGTAAGTGGAAAATAAAAATAGAAGCAACTCCGATAAGGTAAGATAACACACCAACCGTGACTTCAAGGCCTCTATATTTTGTGTAAGCTTTAAGACATGCAATTTCAACGACTGCATCAGAAAACAAAGAAAAAGAAAGTTAAGTAGTGGAAGAGTTTTGGCAGAAACATCAGAAAGAAAGACAAGTAAAAAGAAGAGGAAAACCGAAATCTAGAGAAATAAGAAACCCTCACAAGGGTAGAGAGGCTGACAAACTGTCATACAAAATGGTTTACCCGCACTTCAACTGAAATATGCGTTACAGAAATATACTGATACTTTTTTGTTGTTTCCCTTTTTTCATTTTTTGATTGCTAGAAGTACAGTGATAGTAATAGACCGAATCATTTCCAGAAACAAGTGCCAGCAAATTTAACTAGTTGAGAAAACAAGAATTAGAAACAGACACATAAAACACATGAAAGTTACCTTTATCAAAATAACACATCAAAGTACCAAAACATAAGCTAATCCAGATATTGAGTTGTATAGTTGTCTGAGTTGGGTACGGGCTTCCAATGCTCAGATTCTTTCACACAGTACCAAAGCTAATCTTTGTAAGTCTATCATCGCATCCAAATCAGGTTACACGTACAGGAGGGTGTTTGAGTAATATGGTTGTCGCACTTGGGTTGTGCAAGAATTTATAAAAGTCTTGGCTACTCCACTCATAACCTTAAGGTTTTGGATTGGATGTTGGATTCTTTCACAGATAAACTTACCATGAACACTTCCTTTTTCACCAAAAACCCCATGTTTCTACTTCAAATTATAAACCATGCCAAAGTCAATTACTAAAATTAAGAGGTATTATATCTGGAATCTTCACCTTAACTACTAGAACATTACCTGACGTCGCTGAGCCTCTATAGAACGCTTCATTGCTTCTCTTTTACTTAGAAGAGTCTGAGGCCTCAAAGAAGCAGGCCTTTCATAGTTCTTTCCCCGGTACACAATGATTGCATAACCCTTGTTTACCCGCTCAACAGCAACTAGTATCCCCCCACTCTCTGCCTCCAACATCCTAGCTATTTGGTTTACCTCTTCAATGCTTTTCCTCCCGGTTATTACCTTTACCAACTCCCTATATTTCCAATGAAGGTGCATGTTCTCCACTGTTCCATCAAAGACTCCCCGCCTACCTGAGCATCAGCAGGGAAGTGTATGAGTCAACTTCCACAAATATTTTGGCAAAAGATATAGGCTTGCTGTACAGAAGTACTCACCAAGAAGTAAGAAAGGCTTCATTCTCAAGCCAATCTTCCGCAACATGAATCTTTCTTCTTCGGTTATTCCCTCTTTATCCATATCAGGTTGCTGTGGCATCTCATCCTCCTCAAGCTCCACAAGGAGCTTCTCTGCCTTGGCTTTCTTTTCTATTGCCTGGCATGAAAATATAAAACATTCAAAAATAAATATCAGAATCTGCAAGAGAGCGGGTAGATGCAACCATAATGAACACATACAGTGGCTAATTTATCTGCAGTTCTCTTGATAACTGCTTTCATGGAAGTCATTTTTTTTTTTTCGTGGACACCTTTTTGGTCATTTTGGTTTGCATGTTCATCATCAGAAACACTTCTCGCTGTGGACTTTTTCCATTCCTTAGTATTTGCCACTGATGAACTAAAACTACTCTTCTTTTCCTCTTCGACAACTTGCTTTCTCCGTTCTGCTATTGCTGAAGAGACTGCAGATGGCAAGAAGTCCTTTCCTCGGTAGAAGACAATAAATTCCTTATCTCTAGAGAGCAAGGTTCCTCCAGTCAACCACTGCAAAGTTTACTTTTTTGTGAACCACAATAGGATAAGTTCTACAAAGTATAGTTTGCTTTCATAAGAGAGCCAAGTGTTGTATAATGAAAAAACAAATATCATCAAAGGCTAAAATAAATTCACAAACCTTAAGCTCTTCCGCCATCAGTTCACTGTTAGTGTTCTGAACTCCTCTTTTAACGGCAACTTTTGCAATTTCACATTTCTCCCAAAGCTTCACAATTGCAGCAGCCAATCCTTGGAGTTTTCTGTTTCTGCCTGATAAAAATACACGAGCAAGTATAACAAGAGTTGTCTAGTAAAAATAACAGTCTCGCAATCAGATACAGCGTACCTAATGCAAAATGGCAAGGCAAAGGTCGACCAAGTCTTTTCAGTGTTGTCATTTCATCATTTGTCAATTTAGGTTTTACTCCGTATGGAAGTAGACGGAAAGGTTTCTTGTACCCAGGGACTACAGCTGGCAGAAGATCTGCATTGATAGGCAATGGCTCACAACCCCACCAATCAGTAAAGCGAGGGCCAAGTCCTTCCAGTAGCTTGTCAGCTTCTTCAGTAAGTTCTGCCTCTCCAGGCAATTGAAATCGGACTCTGTCTGGAGAACCTACACCCTGGATTACGCGTGTAGGAGACTTTCTGTCCGATGCATCAGATTTTATGGCATCCATGTCAGATGAATTAGTCATATGCTCTTCCGTACCCGTGAACAAGTCAGGACTAGCATCTTGCCCGCTGTTACTCTCGGAGAAATAAGGATACTTGTAATCAGCTCCTCTATACAGAATTATATTACTTCCAGATCTCCAGATAACCAAACCTCCAGTTTTCCTCTAAGAATATTAAAATAAGCCAAAAGAAGGTTAAAATTTATTTTTTTTGATAAGGTAAGAAGGTTAAAAATTATAACAGCGGTATAATGCATATCTAAAGAACTTTACTAGTTATGAACTCTACCTTTGAAATGTAATACCGTTAAACAGCAAACTATTTTAATTCTTGATAAGTAAACTCATGCCATAGATAATATATCAGAGACATCTAAAGGAAAACTAAATATCATCTAGTTTGAATTACTGATAGCAAATAGTGCAAAGCAATGACCATAAGTATACAAGGATCAATCAACCATCAGCATAAAGTTAAGGCGTTAATATCGGCATTCGATAAAATCGTTAAAATGGTGTAATTTCCCCCAATTCCGGTTAACATCAAAAACTCAAAATGGAGAATACGTCTCGAGGAAACAGTTATGGAGAACATTCTTCTAATATTTATGTCCTTTCATGCACATTTAATTCATTTCCTTTCTTTAGCTGTTTAATTGCATTTGTAACCAGGGTGGATGTAGAGTGTAAGTTATGGATTAATCTGAGCCCAGTAGCTTTGGCTGGGACCTTGCATATGTATTAGAAAATTCACTAAATATGTACAAATAATTGCTTTCCAACCCAGTAAATCAAATGATCCCGAACTCGAACCCATAAAGTTTAGATTCTAGTTCAACGTCATTTAAAAAAAAAAAACATGATAAATGAGAATTGGGGAGTAACTGTTAACCTCTAATAACTCATGAGTCCTCTTCATATTCAACCTACACAGGTCCTCACAGGTAATCTTAACGAGCTCGATACGCCTCCATCTTTCATGAATACCATTCACAATCCCCTCAGTAATCCCAGCTTTACCTATCTTCAATTTTTTCCTTAACCCAATCCCAAGTGTCCTCAGCCTCCTCAACTCTTCAGCTGGCAAAGTCAGTTCAGCTAAGCTAGGCGCTCTCTCTTTCTTATTATCCTTATTCTTCAGCCTTTCTTTCTCCTTCTCCTTTAAAAAATTACCCCTCAGTTCATGAAACTTCTGTATACTGTTCCCTAAACCGGGATGTGGTACCGGGTTTTCGGGCGTGCTCCAACTGACGTCAAGCGTGTGACCCACACGATACTTGGGTAATTGGTTAGGCAAAGGAACAAAAATTTGGCCAGGTGAGGAAGAATTGGGATTTGGGCTTAAAGAATTTTCTTCTAGGGTTGTTTCTTGGTTTTTGGGGTTTTCGGTTATATAGCCGAGGCTGCGGAGTTTGTTGGCGATTCTTTGAATGGCGGATTCAGGTAAAGGTGAAGTATTATTAGGGGAAGTGGCGAAAACGGGAATGGAAGAACGGGAAAAGAAGGGCTTTAGGGAAAGAGGGTGTGTGGTGGAGAAAAAAGGAAGAGAAGGGGAGGGGTAAAGGAGGGTTTTGGGAGGGTTTAAGGGATGGAAGTTGCAGAGAGGAAGCAACATTGGTGTGGAGAAGACAGTGGCAACTGACGCTATCCTTACTCCTTACATGAGATCAAATGTGGGAATTTTAGTAGGCGTTTGGTCATAAATATTGTACTATTTTTAAAAAATTAATTTTTGGAGCTAAGTTGAAAAATAGTATTTAGAATATGAAATTATGTTTCTGTGTGTATTTTACTTTGAAAAATATTGTAGTTTTGTGAGTAAAAAAATAAATTTTAAAAAAATTTATTTTCGAAAAATTTTCAAAATCTTGCAAAATTTCACGAACAAACATTTTTTTTTTTTAAAAGTTCGAAAAAAAAGGAAAACAATTTAATGGACAAACGGGTCCTAAGATGTTTGCCTCTGCTATTTTTTGGGGAGTGAATTAGTTGCAACTAGTAGGATTAAAATTGTAGTTAGTGACTTTACCAGTTGTCGCGGGGATAATTTCTGTCCGCCAAAAATCTGCCTGAGGTTCACCTCCGTGCGGCAGTCAAGCCTAGCACTTGACTTTAGCCTTCCAACAATTAGAATTATTTTAGTACATTTGGGACTTAGAATGAATTTAGGCAGCAAAGAAAATAAAAGGCACATACAAATTTATAGGAATTTCTTCCTAGCATGCATTAATATGTGAATACAAGAACACAACAAAGCTAACCCTATGGCCAAGAACAAAGAACACCCTAGTTCGTGCCCCAAAATAGTTTTCCACTCGTAGGAATACACTTAGACCTTTTTTTGCTAACAAGTTTTCTGCAAGACAAAGTTCTTTCGATAAAGGCGAGGGATTGCCCAAAACTTGAGCATCTCACTACTTTGTTTGCTGATGTAAAGGGTGAATATGAGCCAAATGAGGAAGAGTATGAGACTGCATATCTAGGGCCTATGGTGGTGCTGAAAAATGCTGAAGATACTTCATCGAAGACGACGAATTCTTCGGGTGGGTGGTTTGTTAGCCCCTTGATAAGGTCCCTCGGCAGATGTGGGTTGTGGCAAGGATTTTCATGATGGCCTTGGCACACAACCTGAAACATTAGGGCAACAATATAACGAGTAGCTCGGCATGACGGACTATGCGGGATTGACGAACGCACCTTAAAGGAGGCAAAGCGCATTTCACATAGAGGTATAGGAGTACATGTTAGAGTTAGGAAAGAGTTACTACGTATGATTTCAAGAGTGAAAACACCTAAGGCTAAGAGTAGTCTTTGTAAGAAAATGTAAAGGTCAAGAGTGATCTTTTGTACACGGTATTGTACTTTGAGTTCGAGTTTCTTTGTATGCTCGGGTTTAAATAGGTAAGATGCAAATATTAAAAGTAGAATTTTTCATTTGGCTATTGTATGTTATTATTATTATTAATTTTTTATTATAAAGTGATAAAATTACAAGAGAAGAATATGAAAATAAAACGACGGATCTAACCTATGTGAAAATAGAGAAACTCGCTATGTTAGGCATCTCTTAGAAATGCACACAGCAAGAGAGAAAGAATAGCCTACTAGCAACTAACAAAGAACTGAACAAGCAACAATTTCATACTTAATTTTAGCCAAAAGAGCAAAACAAAAACAAAAAAAAAAGTATCACAACAAATGTGTCATAAATAATTAACAATTAGAAGCACATAATGTACCTTGTTTGCTTCTTCTTCCCCCTCTTCACATTGTTGTCATCTTTTAGCATATTTTTTAAAGAATCTTTTTTAATGATCTTTACTTTCTTGAGTTGATTGTCAAGTTCAATAATTTGATTGTAGTGATTTTAGTTTCCAACATCTTCTAGTGTGCAGAAGCAAGTGAATCAGCTAATTCTCCATTGTTCCGGCATATGTCAAGCAAAATTTCTTCAGAATGTGCTACATGTAAATGTATATACTTGGATTTTTTTATTCATACTTGTAAGTTGTAACTTAAAGTGATTCATAATTGACGTTTTTTGTGAATGTGCATTTGATTAGTATATTTTATTTTTGGTTTCAATAGGTTAAATGGGGAAGACGAGAGTACTTCTGATTTTCTGAAATATGGTATAGTGGACAACCTAGTGATATTTGTTTGATCGCTTATTAGTTATTAACATGGTCGTTTTTTATAAAGTGGGAGATCATGGTGAAATTATTGATCGCTTATATGTTATCTAGAAATTGCTCATGTAATGTTATGATCGTCTAAGTGTTATCGGGTTGATCGCTTATTAGTTATTACCAAGATCATTTTTTTATAAAGTGAGAGATCTTGCTGAAACAATATATCGCCTATGCGTTATCATGAAGTCTCTATATATGATCGGCTAAGTGATCTCCAGTTGATTGTCCATTAGTTATTAGCAAGATCGTTTTATTATAAAGTTAGAGATCCTAGTGAAATTATAAATCGCCTATGTGTTACTGAAAACAGCACATGTATTATCATCGCCTAAGTGATCTCCGATTGATCGATTATTGGTTACGAGTATAATTACTTTTTTATAAAGTTGGGAATCCTGGTGGAATCATAGATCGTCTATCTGTTATCTAGAAATTATTCATCTATTACTTATGATCGCCTAAGTGATGTTCGATTGATCGCGTATTAGTTATTACCATTCGCGTATGTGTTATCTAGAAATCGCACATGTATTATTTATGATCACCTAAGTGATTTTCGATTGATTTCTTATTAGTTATTACCGTGATCATTTTGTTATAAAGTAGTAAATCCGGACATTATGGATCGCCTACATGTTATCTAATAATCACCCATCTATTATTATAGTCGCCTAAGTGATCTTCGGTTAATCGCTTATTAGTTATTACCATGATCGATTTTTATAAAGTGGGAGATCCTGATGAAATCATCGCCTATGTGTTATCTAGAAATCTCCCATATATTATTTATGATCGCTTAAGTAATCTCCGGTTGATCGCTTATAAGTTATTACGAGGATCATTCTTTATAAAGTGGAAGATCCCGGTAAAATGACATCATAGATAGTATACTATCTTGAAACTACATATGTATTATTTATGATCTCGTACGAATAAATGGGCAATATATCATTATAAAAATTAGGCAATTTAAGATCGTCTTTCGTATAACATAGGCGATTATATCCATTCTTATGTGATTTGTGAAATAAATCTTAGGCTATTCAACTTCGTAGTATAAAAATCAAAAGAACTCCATTGTTAACAACATAAAATAATCTAAGTAGGCATTTTCTTATATATAATTGGCGCTTTCAGATATAACATTGGCAATTATGTTCATCTTAAAAGTAATCTTATTATTTCGTTTATTTTAATAATTTGAAACATTCACTTATTTATAACTTAGTCAAAATTATAGATTACAAAAACAACAGCAAAAATTATTCACGAACATTGTATTCCAAAAAAAAAAAAAA
>AWOL01S0151905.1:0-15902 GCA_000715115.1 Nicotiana otophora
TTTTAAGAAACTGAAGTTGGCTACCAATTTCTGGTATACCCTTGAGTGGTTAAGGTATGACTTTAAAAAATCTGAATGAAAAGAAGTGTTGTTTATCCTCAAAATCGGATAACAATTGAATTTGTATATAGTTTTAAGGATACGTGATCTAATTTAATACAAAATGATAAATCAGATTGAAATTGAAATAAGCATTGGAAAAGTAAATGCAAACCACACAAGCTAAACAGTTTTAGCCTTGGAAGGATAGTCACCTTTGAGCCGAAAAAGTTTTTATCGATATCAGAATGGAATGGCAAGAGAATAATAAGAACTAAAAATAACAATATATTGCTTTGGGATACGTGTTACAAAGTGCCTTATAAGTAATCAGACCTCCCTTATATAGTAGGGGAGTCCTATTTTAGATACAATTCTATAAAATATAAAAATTTCCTGGTTTCCTGATTTGTCGGTTCCCTATCGATACGTGCTGAGATTCCCACCGTGATATCTGGCCGATTACAGATATTTCGGTCTTCTATTGGTTATACCAGCAATATTTCCTCGAGCTTACTCGGGGTCAGGGTCGATTCCGGGATCATGGATTCAATGTTCTTGAGGACGGACATTCTGACCTCGTGTTCTGGTTCGACGAGACTCGGAGTCGATCTTCAACCCCTCGCGTTCCGAGTCTGATATGTCATGTATTAATCGAGCCTGATTTCGACCGTATACAGATAGTCCCCTTGTTTTTCGGAGAGTAAGCAACGAGAAACGATATGAGCTTCCGATTCTCACATCGGTACTCCGCATCAAAAACGACAAAATGAACGAAAAGTTCCGTCAATCACGTCTTAATGGCATTAAATGCTCGTCCGTTGATGGTCGGCCACTCCTAGCTTTGAACCGTCATTTGAAAATTATAAATACCTCCTTCGTCATTTATTCAAACTTTACATCCAAACCTTCTCTATTCTTGTTCCTTAGAAATCTCTACATTTTCTAGCACTTGCATATTGATTTCTTGATATATTTGTAAAAACTTTCGCTTGTCTTCACTTCGAACCGTCAAATGTACCTCTTTAACTTCCTCTTTTTCATCTTTTTACCTTCCATAATGGTGAAGACTTCAAAAACAGTTACCCAAAAAGAAACTACTTCTACATCATGGCCGGCTGGAAAGGAAGCAGCGGCGGAACCTCCTCTTAGCATGTTTATTCCTGGTGGGTGCTTGGTGACCGCCGATTTTAAGGTTGAAAAACCTTCACCCGTTCTGAGCCGGTATGAGAAGGTCTAGAGGTACATCTGCTCGATCACCGAAGAGATTCTTCCTACTGTCAAGAAAGATTGCAACTGGGTCGGTAAAGACGTGGTGGTTCCCGGGCCCAAAGAAGATATTACTACCCACGTCGAGGGATACTTAAGTGTTTACACTTATCTCTTTACGCTGGGTCCGTTGGACCCGGTAATCATCCATTTATGCAGAAGGTACGAGGTGTGCCTTGGCCAGATTCACCCCTCGTTCTCGAGGATTGTCATTCTTCTCCAGTTCTTTGTGAGCAAGATCGATGGATGTTCGTTCACTGTCGATCACCTCATGCGCCTATACAGTCCCCGACGTTTTCGGGGGAGGGGCTGATTAAACTTGCACATCGGCCTAGTAAAGCCACATTCTCGAGCATCGATGAAGACCAGGATCGAGGTTGGCTAGGCCTTTTTGTCCGAGTGAGGACCTCGAACATGATCCCGACTGAGTACATGCCGTTTCCCGAGAAGTGAAACACGAAACATAAGTAAAGTTTTGTTTTTCCCAAAATTTTATTTTTTTACTCTCTTTTCCTTTTTTTTTACCGGTGTTTGGTGGTGGTGCAGCTGTTGCTCGGGTCCTGGAAGCAGTCCCTCGACTCAAGGAGTGGGTCGAGGGCATTGTGTCATAGAAATCGTATTTCGAGCGTGCATGGCACGAGCTTTCGAAAGGCCGGTGGGAGGCCCGTTCTCACGGTGAGATTCTTTTCTTAAGTGGACAACACTTAGGTTTCCTCCATGCTGTCGAACCCTTAATCATTTCCTTTTTATTTGTAGGTCTTCCCAAGGATGTCGCATGAGGCCTTCATCCGGTGACGAGGATTGCCCCGCCGAGTAGGGGTAAGCATAAAATTCGATTATCGAATTCTGAACCGGACCGAATTAATTCGGTATTTCGGTTTTGATTTTTTCGGTATTTCAATATAATTCGGTATTAAATTTTTAGTATTTCGGTATAACAGTACGGTCCTCGGTATTAAGATCTTGAAATTTCGGTATATCGAAATACCGAATTTTTAAAAAATTTCATATGCTTCCTAATTCCTATCCTAGTCCTACACTGCCCTAGCCTAACCCAAAATTTTAAGTTTGTATCTCTAGCCCAATGAGACTAGGCCCAACTCCCTTACTCTCTTAGTCTCTTTACCTAGTTTCACTATAGGAAATAGAATTAGGTTTTGTCTCCACTCTCAAGTGTCAAGAAAGAAGTGAACAGATCGGTTGTGAGCCTGTGACTGCATCTGCGGCTGCGGTCTGGGAGTGCGATAGAGACGGCGTCACCATGACTTCACGACCTCGGCGCCGACGACTCTCAAGTGTGACTGCTGGTTTCCTCATTTACTATCTTAGCTTGTTGTGATAATTTATTTACTTCTTTTCCCTTTCAAGTACTTGCTGTGATAATCAGGTGTGCATCTGCCATGTATGTGTTGCTACATGTTGTTGAGAATCTGTAATATTTTATTAGCATTTGCTTTGAATGTTTCTTATACGCCTTTGGTTAGGCAGATTGTTTATTTAGTATTACATAAGTATAAAGAATTTGTTATAATTGTTTATATGTATTGGACAAGGAGTGGAGGTCACATATCTCAATACTTATGCATGTCAATATACTTCATATGTATATCATTTGGTTTGTATTGAAAGAAGCATCTTAATTTCCATTCTTTCTTTGGTTTTGGGGCAAAATATTTGGTTTTTTGGAAAGCTTTGGACTTTCTTGGAGATGGTGTAGCAAAATCTTGATCCTTTATTCTTGTTGTACGCCATCTGGCTTGTTTCTGCTTGCTTAATGCTTATGCTCTTAGCACTTAGCAGTACGTGACACATGAATATGTATCAAACCGAAATCGTACCGAACCAAAATAAAAAATACCGAACCATACCGAAATACTTTGGTACGGTATTTGGTATTCACAATTGATAAACCGAATACCGAACTGAAATTCTTAAATACCGAACCGAAGTACCGAATGCCCACCCCTACCGCTGAGTCCCCTGCTCCGAGACAGGGTGAGGAGAAAAAGAGAAAAAAGGATGCGCAAATCTAAATAAAGTACCAGCTCCCGAGAGCTCCCATCAGACTCACTCCACCAGTTGAGGGATGAGTCCGAAGAAGAAGAAGAAATCTATGAATTGGTAGCCTGCAAGCGGTCGCAGTTCGAGGGATGAGGGACCCCTGAACTAGAGAGAGGCGACACTGAATCGCCTCGAATCAGGGAGGCCGAAGAAGAGGCAGTGGCCGAGGCCTCCGAACTAGAGAGGGGCGAGGCCGTTTTGCCTAAAGTTAGGGAGGCCGACAAGGAGACCGCAGCCGGTGCTTCTCGGGAAGAGGACAATGCCCCGAAGGACGTACTTGGTGTGATAGATCTCTCTGAGTCGCCTTCGTTTACTGACTCCATGATCAACGAGGCTCAGACATTGAAAAGTCACCTCAACAAAGGGCCCCAAGGGGTGGTAGACCCTTTTCACAACTGTTTTGATGGCCTAGACTCTACCGGCACAGAGGATGTCACCAGGTTGGGTGACTTAACGGTGCCATGGAAGAGTCCGTCTTCAAGGACCAGCAGGCCTTCTTCAAGTCCAAAACTAGTCAACCGGTTCCAGCTTCGAGCGCGAATCCTGACCGGAAGCGGTCGGTCATCATTTCTATTTTCGAGGATGCTCGGGTCCTTTCTGCCCCCGTAGGGATTACCAGTTATCTTTAGTGTCTGGTGACCAAAGAGAATCAAGCCAAGATGAACGAGGTGAAAGTGCCCTGCCTGTAAAATAAAGCACAACATGCGTTAAATCAGGTAACTTCAGATATCTCTTGACGACCTCTATTATGTACTTAGATTAAGTTGTAAATAATTGTAGCCTTTTTTTTGTTGCTTCCATGCCTCGATGCTTCATTATGAGACTTTTCTCCGATATCGGGAAGAGTTAAACCAACATGAGGCCGATACTCGAGGGCTCATTGAGAAGAGGGATGCTTACAAACTTCTCAGTAAGATACTCCGGGCTGAGCCAGAGGCGGCTCGAAAGGAGCATGCCGACCTGGTCGAGAAGGTAAGAAGGGTATTTGAGGTTAGTGACGATGAGTCAGATATGGTGGCTAACGGTTCGAACCCGCAGGTCCAAAAAAAACTTGATCATATCGAGCAGCTCCAGGCAGAGGTGGATGCGGTAAAGGTCGAGGCCGAAGAATGGAAAAGAAACATGGATCGCTTGGCCTCGAATAAGGAGACTGCCCAGGCACAGTTGGCTTCGGCTGAGGTCCAGCTTTGAGCTGTGAAGGCAAAGACCTTGGTGTTGGCCAAAAAGATTTAGGAGCTTCAATCTCAGCCAAATTCGACTGTTTTCGATCAAGAAAACATGGCCAAGGAGCTCGAGGCGGCCAAGTCGGAGGCCAAGGTAGCTAAAGTCGATGCCGACGAGATGGTGGCTGTTTATAAGGAGTGGTTCAGGTTCGAGCAAAGGACATCATCGAGCACGCAAAATGGCAATCTCGAAGGGAGGACCTCTAAGAAATTCATGATCGGGGTTTCAACATATCGGTTGAGATTAAGAGTGGCAAAGAGCTCGAAGCCGAGGCCAAAAATCTGGCCTTTCCCAAAGATGATGAAAGTTCTGAAGATTTGGGCGAGTCCGAAAGTGGCGGAGAGTCCGAAGGTGATGATGTGGCTCCCGGCGAAGACTAGGCCACTTAGGCTCTTTTTAGATGTTTTTGTTTTTTCCTTTTCGTATTACCCTTTTGTTGAGGCCGTTTGGCCTTTGTAAAAATTTGTATCAAGGCTGTTTGGCCCTTGTAAACAAATATTTTAATATGTATATAAGGCTTTTTCCCTTCAACGACTTTTGAATTTTTCCTCTACTTTATTACTTATATTTGTAAGGATCGAAATTCCTCAGCATGAAATAGTTAGGTTACGTTTGGAGGTTCGAACAAACCTTGCCTTCAACATTTATCTTGTTTTTGGGCATCGCGGGAGTTTGGTGTGACCAGAAATATTTTCCCCAAAGTATTTAGACTTTGTTAGGTTATAGTTTGCCGAGGGTAGCCTTTAGAACCGGTTAAATAATTTTAAGGCCTTGTTATTTTTGTTACGGGTCTCGGACGTGTCCGAGCTGCATTAATATGGCTGTAGTCTTTTTAGTTCGAGTGTTTTCCAGTGGGCTTGCTATCCCGAGTTATCCGGGTTTGCCTAAGATAACCTTCCCCGAGTGGGGCTGGTTGTGGCCTTTATAATTCGGGCGTTGCCTAATAGGTTTTGTGCCCCCGATGTCCGATTTCTCGGAGCGTCCGAGTTTATTTTTCGGATGGCAGTCCCCGAGTGAGAGTGATTATTCGAACTCGGATTACGGTAGCCCTTGGGCTCGATACCTTTAGGGGATCGGATGTAGAAAATTCCTTGAGAAATGCAAAAAAATTTAAAGGACAATATCTTTATGCGCAAGGAAGAGACTTATTTTAATTCTTGTGCATAATAGTTATACATGTGTACATGCTTTGTTCCAGGTCTTGAGCAGTCTATGCGGGCACGATTCATTTGACCGTTGGCCCTTACAATCTTACAATAAATCCTATTGATCGAGACCCTTCAATCACGAAGTTTCTTTCCTCGCTAAAGTCAATATCCGAGGGTAATGCTCCCCAGTGTTCGGGGCTGATCGAAAAGAGGCCTTGAATGCTGTTGCGATATTCGCCACCATTTCATAGCTGGCCTCCAATTCTAAGTTAGCACGATTTACTTGTTGCCTCGTTAAAAACCTTGTCGGAAAACTCATTTGGGACAAAACCGGTTCAAGGAAAAAAGAGTGCAATGCGTGCTTTTAGACCTAACATGATGTATCATTCCTTGTTGGTTACCTGCAAGCGTTAGTTTAAAATGTAAATAAGAGAAAGAATGGGACCGTACCTTATCAATAATATTGTTTCAAGTGAGTTAAATTCCAGTTGTTCAGTAGTTGCTCGCCGTTCATTGTTCCGATGTAGGATCCCTTTCCGATGATCTCGATAATTTGGTACGGTCCTTGACAGTTCAGCCCCAATTTCCCTTTATTCGGGTTTCGGGTACTCAGTGTGACCTTCCTTAGTACTAAGTACTTGGTATTGAAGTGTTGAAGGTTGGCCCTTCGATTGTAATACCTTTCGATCCACTATTTTTGGGCGGCCAATATGACAAAGGCAGCTCCGCGCCTCTCATATTATAGCTCCACTCATGGCCTCGTCATTCGATCCCTTCATTGCATATCGGAATCTGATACTTGGTTCTCCGACTTTGACCAGTATTAAAGCTTCAGCGCCGTAAATTAATGAAAATAGGGTGGCCCCGGTACTGGACTTCGAGGTCGTACTGTATGCCCATAGGACTTCGGGGTAGGATGTCCTTCTATTTTCCTTTGCCGTCGGTTAACCTCTTTTTAAGGTTTTGGAGTATGGTTTTGTTGGTAAATTCAGCTTGTCCGTTCCCACAAGGGTGATAGGGTATTGATAGGATCCTTTTGATCTTGTGGTCTTCAAGAAATTTGGTTACTTTATTGCCGATGAATTGTTTCCCATTGTCGTATACGATGTCGGCTGATATTCCAAACTGGCATATGATGTGGTCCCAAATGAAATCGATGACTTCCTTCTCCCTGACCTTCTCGTATGCCTGGGCTTCCACCCATTTAGAAAAATAGTCAGTCATAAACAATATAAATTAAGCCTTACCGGGTGCCCATGGAAGGGGACCGACGATGTCCATTCCACACTTCATGAACGACCATGGCGACAAAACCGAATGCAGCAGCTCCCCGGGTTGATAAATCATCGGAGTGTGTCTTTGGCACCCATCACATTTCAAACACACTCCTTTGCGTCTTTTCCTATGTCGATCCAGTAGTAACCTACTCTGATTATTTTTCGAACCAGCGATTCAGTGCCCGAATGATTTCCACAGGTACCTTCATGGATTTCCCTCAAGACGTACTCAGTATCCCCTGGCCCTAGACATATTGCAAGTGGGCCATCAAATGTCCTTTTGAACAGGGTTCCGTCTTCGGACAAGCTATATCAGGCTGCCTTTGTACGCAGGGCCCTCGATTCTTTTGGATCCGAAGGCAGTTTCTCGGTCCTAAAATATTCTACATATTTATTTCTCCAGTCCCAAGTTAGGCTCATTGAGTTGATCTCGGCATGGCCTTCTTCCACCACCGATCTCATAAGTTGTACGACTGGCCCCGAATTGAACTCGTCGTCTTTGACCGATGATCCTAAGTTAGCGAGGGCATCGGCCTCACTGTTTTGATCTCGAGGTACGTGTTGCAAAGTCCATTCTTTGAACCGACGTAATGTTACCTACAACGTGTCTAAGTATCTTTGCATTCATTCTTCTCTAACCTCGAACGCTCCATTAACTTGGTTTACCACAAAAAGGGAGTCGCCCTTGGCTTCAATCACCTCTGCCCCCAAGGTTTTGGCTAGTTCAAGGCTTGCAATCATGGCCTCATATTCGGCCTCGATGTTAGTCAATTTCACAGTCTTAATAGATTGTCTAACTACATTGGTTGTTGGTGGCATTAATATGATGCCAAGTTCGGACCCTTTTGCATTTCAGCCGCCATTCGTAAAGAGGGTCCAGATTCTCGAAAATCCATGAGTTAATTAATAACTCTCTTTCGACCTCGGGTATTACGGCCGGCGTAAAGTCAGCTACAAAGTCTACCAAGATATGAGACTCAATGGAGGTCCGGGGTTGGTATTCAATATCGTACCCACTTATTTCCACAGCCCATTTGGCCAACCGGCCCGAGAGCTCGGTTTTATGCATAACGTTTCTCAACGGGTAAGTAGTTATGACACATATGGGGTGATACTGGAAGTATGGTTTTAGCTTCCTAGAGGCACTTAGCAAAGCGAGCGCCAGTTTTGCTAGGTGAGGATACCTAGTTTCAGACTCATCTAGGGCCCTGCTAACTTAGTAAATTGGAAATTGCATATCTTGCTCTTCCCGGACTAGGACGCCACTTATAGCTATCTCCGAAACCGCCAAGTACAAGTACAGTTGTTCGTCTGTCTTCGGTGTATGAAGAACCAGCGGGCTCGATAGGTATCATTTGAGTTCCTCCAGAGCCCGTTGACATTCCGGGGTCCATAGGAAAATATTCTTCTTCTTCAATAGTGCGAAGAATCGGTGGCTCTTATCAGACGACCTCGAAATGAATCGTCCCAAGGCGGCTATGCGCCCAATTAGTCATTGCACGACTTTCACATTGTCCACGACAATGATATCTTTGATGGCATTGATTTTGTCGGGATTGATCTCGATTCCTCGGTTGGATACCATGAATCCGAGGAATTTCCTCGACCCAACTCCAAGTGCACATTTTTCTGGGTTCAACTTCATATTATATTGCTTCAATATGCTGAAGGTGTTACGCCCCATATTTTTCGTACGTGAAAGTACGCTATAAATAAATTGATGAAAGCTCGGAAATGAGATGTTACATCCCGCATTTTCGTACGTTAAAGTTTCGTCATAAGTTAATTGACATAATTCCGGGAATGAGATTATTTTGAGATTTTAAGCATTATGCTATTTCAAACAAGTGATGAGTAAATTCGTGAAGGAGAAAGGGTAAGCAAATCGAAGAAAATGAGTTTCGTCGAAGTTTGGCGATTTGGGATAAAATACGGTCCAAGCCATAATACCCTGTATTTATGGACTAGTGCCATACAAGGTACCACATGACCATTATAGTAAGGTGTATAAAGTATGTTAAAAGTGAGTAGTATTTTAAGTAATTGGAGATAATATTTAATTATGTGAGCAATTGGTTAATTATTGATTAGTGAGAGATTAACAAGTTAACAAATCAAGTGGACAATTTGGTGGATAAGGTTGTAACATGGCAGCCCACTATTCAACTTAATGACTCTTAAATTGAATTGCAAGGTGTCACATTTTAAGAGATTTGGTGGCTAAAGTAAGCTGATTAGGTGGGCCCCACATTCAATTCTAACAAAAAGTTATCTCTAACTTAAAAGAGATACACATTAACGTGAGATTTTCATTAGTATCTTCAACAATATTAAAAATTCAACAAGATTCTCAACAATTTCATATGAAGCTTAGTAACGTGATATTTTCTTATTCAACAAGAATTCAATCAAGAATTCAAGAATTCAAGCTCATAGCAACGTGACATTTTTTTGGCAATTCTAAAGAAGCCCGGCATAATCTTTCTCAAGAATATCATACGGATTTTTCCCTACTCCGATCTTGCCGTCACGAATTTTGTCACTATTATCGTGTGCTAGAAGAGTTGTCCAGAGAATCGGTTCAGGTATATTAAGGCTAAGCCCTTCCTTCATTTTGGCATGATCTTGTAATTACATGTGTTGGATAACAAGGCATAAAGAGAAGTTCATACTCCCGAATATATATACATTATCCTAGTCTCATAAATTATAGTATTCTCCTTATCGGGACTTCATATTTAATTGAGTATTGTCTTTTTCTAGCCAAGAGAGCAGATAGCCTGTATATACAGTCTTACAATATTTTCATTACCATCGAGCTATAATCGATGGACAGGTCCCTATTGGGCAACCTATGATCAGATGGTAAGTTATATACCGAGCCTACTGTGGCCGAGTGCCTATGAGCGAGTCCAGTTGGCCGAGATACAGAGCCTAGTATGGACGAGCGCCTATGAGTGAGCCTAATATAGTAGAGCAGTTATATATATACCGAGCCTTATCAGGTCGTACAACTATTTTACTTACTATATTGAGAGAGTTGAGTCAGTATCTGCAAGTAAGCATATCTTCAGAATATCTTTGAATCCCAGTTACTTTCAGTTATTATATTATCAGTTCAGTTTTAGCTTTCAGTATATTGCCTTACACACTGGTACATTATTTCGTACTGACGTCCTTTTTTTGGGGCTCTGCATTTCATGCGTGCAGGTTCATATAGACAGACGGGTAGACCTCCCCATTAGGTGTTGCCCGAGTTCAGCTTGATCGGTAAGCTCTATTCCCTTCGGAGTTGCCGGGTCTAGAGCTTTATGTACATCTTATGTATATATGTATATATGTTATGAGTAGGTCGGGGCCCTGTTCCAATCGCAGTACATCCATCAGTAGAGGCTTGTAGACATATCCTGTCAGTTAGTGCAGTATGTTGGGCTTGTAAGCCTTTTATGTATATTTTGTTGGTTTGCCAGCTGTATTAGTTATGGTGGCCTTGTCGGCCCAGCTTTATATTGATGTTTAGTCATCATTCACAATTGTCTTTCAATGTGGCCCATGGCCAAAGTATGACATTATATGTTAACAGTCCCATAGTCGCAAGTTGGTACGCAAGGATAGTTGAGGCACCGGGTGCCGACCTCACTCCCAGGTTCGGGGCATGACAAAAGTGGTATCAGAGCAGTTCTGTCCTAGGGAGTCTACAAGCCGTGTCTAGTAGAGTCTTGTTTATGGGTGTGTTGTGCACCACACTTATAAGCAGGAGGCTACAGGGCATTTAGTATTGTCACTCTTTCTTCTTACTCTAGATCGTGCGGTAGAGCTCAGTTGTAAGAACTCAATTTTCTAAACTCTATCTTATTCATAATATAACGATGCCTACATCCAGAATGACAATTGGTAAGAGATTGAATGTGGCTATAGAAGAGTTGAGTCAGAGGAACTCGATTTTTCATGATGCTTATGACGAGTAAATGTAAGGTCTTCAGTAGATCATATGTGTACTAAGATGTGTAAGCTTCTTGATAAGGATCCCTAAGGCGAGAATGCCTATCCACTCTTACAGTAAAAAGGAATAAGAGAATTAGAAGGTAGACACAAGTTTCAGCAAGTAAAAGAAGCAAGGTGAAGAAGAGTATGAGATACCCAGTTACTAAAGATTAACAGTATTTACAATTCAAGCAGAGAAATATAAGCATTTTGAGTTACCTTCAACAGTAACAGAGGTATGTATAATTGGCCACACCCATCTCAGTTATGTTGTATGAGGGCTAACAGAAGTAGTATAAGAGAAGCATGGATATCAGGATCCAGCTGGGGTTAGAGTAACCCAGAATGGTGAATGGATTGTTTGTGTTAATTGTCATTTCCGAAGGATATTGCAAATGTGCTAATAGATCTCCTTGTGAGACACCCAGATGGTGCATTCTAAAATAGTACGGCTAGATATAAGTACTACAAAGATAGGTACTTGAAGCCTTGAAGGGATAAATATTACCTTAGTATGGCTCCCGTCCCTAGTAGGGACAAAATGTTAGGCAATTCGAAGAACCAATGGATGGAGCAAGGGGAGCTAAAAACAAAAGAATGTCTTGTTGAAGTTTTCAGAATAAAGTGATAGAAAGAAATGTTAGCAGGGGAAAAAAAGAAGAGAGTTAATGAAGCATTATGAGTAAGATGTGATGCATGGATGACAACGGAATATTAAAAACAATGAAATGAATGACAGTATTACAGAGTCTATAGTCAAGTGAAGGAAAAGACGAGAGGTGACATGCCTTGAGACAACAAAAGAGTATAGGCCATAAAGTCATATCCTCATTTCGAGAAATAAGCTCGTGGCTCCAACGCGACTACCAGAAGGAAAAGTTAGACTCTAGAGTAATAGAAATTAGTATGGGCTGGTGAACAAGATAAACTAAACATGAATTAGGGACTGAGTAATTTGATAATAGTCGACATCGTGAGAATTTCAGATTTCGTTCCGACGATAATAGAATGGACAATAGAAGAAGATTCATGAGAAATTCAGAGAATGGTCTTTCAGGAAGACGTTTCCCTAAAGCAAGCAATGTGAGCAACGTTAAGCTTAAGGGAATGTATGTGCAAGTTATACTAAGTGTCACCCTTGCGAGTAAGGAATTTTGTTATCCTTGGTACAGAAGGATTACCGCAAGGCGAGTAAGGGTTATCTATGATGTGAAAAGACGCCAAAGATGAAAAGGTAAAACATCTATAGATAGATCGTCGTGGCTCCAACTCTTGTTACTCCCCTAAAGGGGGAATATGGAGTAATATGGCATTAAGTCATAATTAAGTGATTCTAGTAATTATAGAATAGTAAAGGAAGAATGCGATAAAAAGGAGAAAGGAATGAGATTGCACTTATCCAAATCCTACAGATATGCCAGGATTCCAGAATATTATGCAAGTACGACGTCAAGGAAAGGAAGTAAGTGTTCCTGCCCGGAATATTATTAATAAATAAGGAGCCAGTGCGAAAGGTAAGTTAGACATAGAAAATAACCTAAGAAAGATTACGCGGAATATTGATATGTGAATGGGCCAACGAGTAGTTGATAGTTGATTCAGGAAGAACCTAGTTATGCCTAGACATGAGGTTGTAGACGAATCGGCAGATCGTGCAAGATAAACATAGAAAACCCCAATATACTGAATTCAACCTCACAGTAATGTCATTGTACTACTTGAGATATATTCAGATAGGAATCGGGATAGTTAAAGGACCGTATGAATGTTACGGGAATAAAAGAGAGTGCCACTAGGAAGACAATCAAAATATCAGTTCAGAAGCAACCCTACAAGCACAAGGGCATGGAGGTAAGTAACTACGGATAATTATAGGCAAGGAAAGACATCAAAAGGTCTGTAATAAGCTCACAGCTTTACAAAAGTCAGAAGGTCCTCCCTAAAGTACTACAATGAAAGACTAGTTGAGGAAGTAAGGAAGAAGGATTCAACCTAAGCTCAGTGACCCAAAGAGGGAATGATCTTATAATAACAAGTCTCACAACAATGTTGTATGCATTCCCTAAGAAAGTGGCACCTACCGTGGCTAATGGACGGGAAGTAAGAAAAACAATCATAAGTGATATTCAAGATCATATGAGTTGTATGGAATTCCAATATGTATGATCACTAAGATAAGTTAAGTATGCACGCAATAAGTGGCAGAACGACCAGGAAAAGTAATTTCTTGCGTTTAAAAGAAAGCTGAGAAGGAACGAAATGAATTATTCGATCAATGATCCAGAGTTGGTTACGTTATGAATGCACTTAAGAGTTTGAAGTATTGTCCATGCCGCATATATGTTGACAATCATACAACCGTAGAAGGTTCCGGTATAAGTTAGAAGAAAGAATTGAGTTCGGGTAATAGACAAAGGATTGAATTGGTAAGGGATTATATCATGGATATTCCATAGCGCCCATGAAAGGATAAAAGTAATAACTAACACCATGAGCCACAGATCGGAAGATAGCTTAAGCCTACATAAAGGTGAATCAGAGGGAAGAGGAAACTAAAGAGTTACATCGACTAAGTAAATCAGGAGTTTGATTATTGAACCCAGAAAATTATGGACATAGTGATTGAGAATATTACAGGATCACTCTTAATATCAGAGGTACAAGAGAGAGAGTACAATAGCCATATTCTGTAACGGATCTATGATAAAGCCAGTTAGAAGAGTACCGGCCTCATAAGAAGTCAGTATGAAGCTCCCACCGGATTGTGTATGCACCAGAGATGAAAGCATTATAATAAAGCTTCAAGTTGTGGATGTGAATCATACCTATGTGGAAGGGTTATTATGAAATAAATAAAAGATGTGATGCGAGATTTTAAGGTAAGTAAGGTAAAGGGAATAACGTACGAGATACTCAAATGCAGAAGGTTGTGAATAGTCCATACTTCAGATAGAAGGCTGGAAGCGCTAGGATTCAGTATTGATAGCTGCGTCATCAGTGGCATATCTTCCAACCTATGGTTTCTAGGTACTAAGAGATCAAGTTAAAAGAGTAAAGAAGAGTTAGAGACTATGTGATGTCTCGCTTGATGTTCTAGAACAACATAAAGAAATCTATGGTGAAAGCAAGTTGAAGGGAGGTTATAAGTAATATAAATAGATATATGTAGGTCGCAAGCTAAAGTATGGTAGAGCGACAAGGTTTTAGAAAGACAGTAGTAAAGATAAGAAAAGTCAAGTAAGGAGGTGACGAAAATGGATAAGTCCTCGGAGTTAAGCCCATGAAAATAAGAGAGCTGATGGTTTGTCTAAGTTATACAAAGTTCCGTATAGCCTGAATGAACTCAAAGGAGTCTAAGCCTAGTAGCATTTAGAAGAGATGGAATGTTTCCCTGGTAGTAGAATGAAGGTGTAATTGTCATAGATGAAGGATGACGTTTGGACCTTCGATTGAGTAATGATTTCATGAATTATACAGGATTAAAATACCCACATAAATCACGTTGGAATGCTATGAAATACGATTATGGATTGTAGATTAATATTGAGGTGAATCAACAATAGATGGACAAAAGTCACAAAGTATGAAATGAGATTAGGCCATCATTCTTAAGATGAATAGTAATGAGGAAGCATTAAAGGACTTAGACTTATACATATAGGATAAGCAATGAGAGTAACCTGGAGTTTAGAAGCAGACCTTAGTAACGATAAATTGAAGTAAGAGTTATGGTATATTATGCCCTATCTAGATGAAGTAAAGTCATACAGATAGATAACTGGGTCTATGAAATAAGATAAAGCAACATTCGTAGGTTCGACAAAGTATCGAGTGAAGAACTTCAGTATACCTATAGATGCCCAGAGAGCCATCTTATCAAGCTCTGTATATGTTTACAAGGTGAGGCCGAGAGATTGGCTAAAATCCGGAGGAAAAAGGAGAGAAGTGTCGCATAGGAACACTTACAAGGTTAGAGTCGTACATGCTACTTGATAGAAGGTAGCAACAGTCACGAGATTGGAAGGATTCCGACCACGAGTTGTGGTGTGAGAAAGAAGCCTAAAGGGGGGAATGCCCTGGCCTTTGGTATTCATTCACAGAACAATTGGCTAGATGGCAAGAGGAGTACTAAAGTATTCGCAAGAGCTATGGGTTATGAGAATGATAAGTGCATCAGTCAACATTCGAGGAAAAATGTTCCAAAAGGGGGAATGATATTACACCCCATATTTTTCGTACGTGAAAGTACGCCATAAATAAATTGATGAAAGCTCGTAAATGAGATGTTATATCCCGCATTTTCGTACGTTAAAGTTTCGTCATAAGTTAATCGACATAAGTCCGGGAATGAGATTATTTTGAGATTTTAAGTATTATGTTATTTCAAACAAGTGATGAGTAAATTCGTGAAGGATAAAGGGTAAGCAAATCGAAAAAAATGAGTTTTGTCGAAGTTTGGCGATTTGGGATAAAATACGGTCCAAGCCATAATATTCTATATTTATGGACTAGTGCCATACAAGGTACCACATGACCATTATAGTAAGGTGTATAAAGTGTGTTAAAAGTAAGTAGTATTTTAAGTAATTTGAGATGATTTTTAATTAAGTGGGCAATTGGTTAATTATTGATTAGTGGGAGATTAACAAGTTAACAAATCAAATGGACAATTTGGTGGATAAGGTTGTAACATGGCAGCCCACTATTCAACTTAATGACTCTTAAATTGAATTGCAAGGTGTCACATTTTAAGAGATTTGTTGGCTAAAGTAAGCTTATTAGGTGGTGCCCACATCAATTCTAACAAAAAGTTATCTCTAACTTAAAAGAAATACACATTAACGTGAGATTTTCATTAGTATCTTCAATAATATTAGAAATTCAACAAGATTCTCAACAA
>AWOL01S0151910.1:0-10762 GCA_000715115.1 Nicotiana otophora
AAACTCAATCGATAAAGGTTGAATCTTTAATCAAAAGCCCAAAGTCAACCAAAAGGTCAAACCAGGAACCGTACCTCGGAACCCGACAAAACTCACAAAATCCGACAACCCATTCAATACGAGTCCAACCATAGTAGTTTCACTTAAATCCGACTCTGAATCGATGCTCAAAACTCAAAAATTCACTTTATAAAATTTTAGACAAAAACTCCCTATTTCTCTTTTGAAATCATCAACCAAATGCCAAAAATAAGGATACATTCATGAAATATAATATAAATCGAGTAGATAACACTTACCCCAATCCATATGGTGAAAAGCTCTTCAAAAATCGCCTCAATCTGAGCTCCATAACTCAAAATATGCTAAAATGAACGCAAAATCCTAAAATTTGATGTTTTAATGCACTACCAGGGTCCCTATTCACGATCGCGATTCAAAATACATTTCAGCTCAATTTTTATTCATCGCGATCGCGATGAACAAACTCCAACAAGCTTTCCCAACTCTTCCAGACAGCCTCTGGTATAATGGCCATAACGTTTTGTACAATATTCAAATGACCAACGGTTTAATTTTCTGAATTCTAGACACCAAGGGCCACAATTTTTGTTTTTGGATTATCTTCAAATTTCTTATCGATTGCAAGATATAAGCTTCCAAAGTCGGCTCAGTGACAATAGAATTGCTTCTTCGCGAACGCGAAGATTGCTTCGCCAACGCGATTCACTGGCCCTTTTTTCCCATTTTGTTCTTCGCGAACACGACCCAATGTCCGCAATCACGATGCACACTGCTGACCCAACATATTACGGACCTACTCGAGGCTCATATCATGCATAACAACATCAAAACTATGAATCGCACCTCAAATCGAACTTAATGAACTTTGAATTTTTCAACTTTCAAAACTCGTGCCGAAACATATCAAATCAACTTGGAATGAACTCAAATTTTGCACACAAGTCCAAACTGACATAACGAAGCTATTCCGATTCCCGCAACCACAATCCGAATTTTATATCCTCAAAGTCAACTCTCGGTTAAACTTATGAACTTTCCAAACCTTCAAATTTCCAACTTCCGCCAATTAGTGTCGAAACCTTCTAGTAATATCCAAATGCAAATCCGGGCATACGCCTGAGTCTAAAATTACCATTAGGACCTAACGGAACCATAAAAACTCCGAACCGATATCAAATACTAAAAAGTCAAACTTTGTCAACTCTTCCGACTTTAAAGCTTCAATCATGATATTCATTCTTCGAAATCAATTCCAAATAACCTGAAAAACAAAACCGGCGATTCACACAAGTCATAATACATCATATGATGTTGCTCAAGACTTCAAATAGCTGAAAGGAAATGCAATTACTCAAAACGACCGGTTGGGTCGTTACATTCTCCACCACTTAAACATACGTTTGTCCTCTAACGTTCCAAGAGTCGTTCCAAAGCCATCAAATCGCCGTGTAACCTTACCATGCACATACCTGGGGGTGATCACACATCACCCTAATCCATGTAAGCCTGACAACACAACCTAATTGAAAATCATTAATTCAACCTTAGCCCATAAACCTTGGAACCCAATTTCCAACATCCGGAATTCCTTACAATACCTGAATCTCGCACCTACACACTATATAAGTCTAAACAAGCTGTATCAAGTCATATCCATAACCCAAGATGTAATTATATGATATACCACATAACTCATATGCTCCCAGCAATAACTTTTGACCACAGTAGCTGCTCAAAACACACTTGGTACTTGTAACAAACCTCATATCAAACAAAACCTCGTTCTAAAACCTTCGTTCACTGTCGATAATGAAAGAAACACGCAGAAACTCATAATCACTTATTAGATCAACAAGTCATGGAGCCCTCACTCGTCCGACAAGAACCAAGTCCAAATCCTAAGTCAAATTCCGATATTATTCCTCTATACACATTGTAATCAAATCTGATAGTACCCATTCTATGTCCAATGACCTCATCTTATCAAACACAGCTATTCTACTAACATGCCACACCAATACAACCTAAATCCATAGACCGTGCAATTCGTGCACCAATATGCAACAATTCAAGTGTACTCAAACATAGAAAATGACTCAAATGAGAGAACCGTCCTGTAAGCTCAACAAGTACCACCACAACGCATTTCTAAGAACCCATCACACCATAGAATCAAAACACACAAATCTAGCACAAAGGATCATATCCCATCATAACCCGGCTGCAATACATGACCCATCCCGACACCGATCGATATGAAATACCTCAAGCCCTAGTGCTCAAAATCAACAACCATAATCAATTTGACATCTAGTACACAAGTACATGAACATAACCATGGAGAAGCAAATAACACTATATACCACAACCCAAAAAGACTATAACAAAGGCGCAATCAACCATTCAACACCCCAATAACTATCTCGCTTGAATTTCGCTACAAGGCCCAAATAGAACCGCACCACATGTGTATATAACCAACAAATCACAACTCCTCATAGCATAGAAGAGTACTACATAGAACATACCAGATACAAATGAGATCAACTCTAACCGAATGGCACATCCCTCAACAATAACAGTACAGAGTCAACCAATCTGACTCAGTGTAGAATACACATCCTCATTGGGCCTATCAATGGGCCCTCAAATCAACTCTGGTCATCCATAAATAGATAAATAACCCTCAGAAAGTCAACAATGACCTAACCATAACACATATTATCATCTGGCTAGCTTTGGCCACATCTTCACAGTACACAACCACGAAACGATCTGCTTCTGAGAAATCCCAGTCTCAAAATTCATAGAACATATGAATCACCATAGTTGATCCTAACTCCAGCACTCGAATATCTAACACATCTCTCATGCATGATCATCTCACGATAAATACTTTTATAAATCTTCCGTGCCACATGGCAAAAATCTGAATATCATCACTCAATCAACCGGGCGAGTACCACAATACCAATGAAGCATCCGTAAGTCAAAACACTATGCGCCTTCTGAAATGTGCACCCTTCTCAGGCAATACCAAGTAGTTATAGTATTTGTCTAAACATCGGTGTAACGACCTGACCAGTCATTTTGGGAATTAGCGCCCTGTTCAGCAACTTAGAGCCTCTAGAAGATTATAATGTATATTATGACTTGTATATGTGGTCGAGATTGGTTTTTAGATTATTCGGGTTTTAATTGAGAGAACAATTCATATGTTTGAAGCTTAAATAAAAAGAGTAGACCTGAACTTGAATTTTATGTAGACGACTCTGAAATGGCATTTTGATGATTCCAATAGCTTCATATGGTGATTTTGGAACTAAGCGTATGTCCGTATTTGGATTTGGAGGTCCGTAGGATAATTTAATGTATGCGAAAGTTGGAAAAGTCAAAGTTTTGGAAGGTTGAGAGGTTTGATCTAGAGTTGACTTTGGTGATATCGGGGTCAAAATGCGGTTCCGAGAGTTGGATTAGCTCTGTTATGTCATTTGAATCTAGCATGCAAAATTTGGTGTCATTCCGGGTTGATTTATTATGTTTCAGCACGAGTTTTAGAAGTTAGAATATTTGTAAATTTATAAGTTCAATTCGTGGTGCGATCTATAGTTTCGACATTGTTTGATGTGATTTGAGACCTTGAGCGGGTCCGTGTTATGTTGTAGGACTTCTTGGTATATTCGGACGGGGTCCCGAGGGGCTCGGATGAGTTTCAGACTAGCTTTGGATCAATTGGAGTATTTTTGGGTGAGGCTGGTTTGGGCTGAGTTCTGGTGTGGTCGCACCTGTTAACCCTTGGGTGCAGTGCGTTGATCGCAGGTGCGAAGGAGAAGGGGCGCAGATGCGGAACAAGGCTAGAAGGGGAGGATCGCAAAAGTGGATGTTTTGGGCGCACCTGCGCAATCGCAGGTGCGGGATGTTGAGCGCATAAGTGCATACGCTGTCACAGAAGCGACTTTGTCTAAGGCAAGGCATTTCCGCAAAAGCGGATAAATTTCGTAGAAGCGGACGTCACAGAAGCGACCTGCTGATCGCAGAAGCGAGATCCCTGGGCAGAGTCATATATTTCGAAGGGTTTGAGGATTTATTCATTTTTGGAGTTGTAGACCTCGGTTTTGGGAGTGTTTTCGTGGGTTTTTCAAGCAACTCATTGGGGTAAGTGTTATATACCCGAATCTTGTTATATTTCATTAATCCATTGCTATTTTCATCATTTAATTAGTGAATTAAGTTGGACATTTGGGGAAAATTTGTAGAAATCCTTCAAAATGTAAAATGATGATTTGAAGGAAGAATTGATATCGGAATTTGGTAATTCTTGTATGGTTAGACTCGTTATCAAATGGGCATTCGGATTTTATAATTTTTGTCGGGTCCCAAGGTACGAGCCCGAGGATTGAATTTTAGTGCTTGTTAAATATTGAAGCTTTATTATCCGGAATTATTTTCTATGAGTTTTATTTATGAATTGAAATTATTTTGGTTAGATTTGAGCCGTAAGGAGGTTGTTTCACGTAAGAAGGACATTTTAGAGTAACAGTCTAGCTTCTTTGAGGTAAGTATCTTGCCTAACTTTGTAGGGGGAGGGGGACTACCCTTTAGGATTCGAGTCTTTTGTGCTAATTGTGTCATGTGAAGGCCGAGTACGTGAGGTGACGAGTACGTGCCCGAACTTATTTATGGAAATGTGACTGTCTAGTGCTCTTATGTTCTTATGTCCATTAAATATGAAGTTTTTTTTGTCATGTTAAATTCCTCATTTACTAAATTCACCCTTACGTGCCTTAATTGGAATTAATTGTTCATGTTCTACAATTATTATCGATTATACTCTTATGTGCTTTAACTGAAGTTGTTGTCTCTTTTATTACTATGCTATCCTTCTCGTAATTGTTTATCCTTGATTGAAGTTATTATTATCTTTTCCATAATCTGCTTATCCTTAATTGAATTTGCTGAATCTCTTCCGTAATTACTCCACCCTAAGTGAAGATTTGTTATCCCTTATCATTGTTGACTTACCCTTAATTGGAGTCATTGATTCATGTTATCCCTCTTATCGTTGAATTGAACTTATGTGGGATCATTTCTACACAATATCTCTTCCTTTTTGAGCTATTGATATATTGTACCATTATCTCCTGTTGTGTCCTTCCTTGTGAGTTCATTCTTCCGTCTTTTTGTCTTCTGGAGTTCCGGAGTTGAATTACTTGATGTATTCTTGTGTTATTGTCGTTGTTGTTGTGGTATTCAGTGTTGTATGGCATGAGGTTTCTTCCGTGCGGATGTTATTGTGGCGCGAGATTTCTACCATGCGGATGTTATTGTGGCCCGAGGTTTCTACCATGCGGATGTTATTGTGGCACAAGGTTTCTGTCTTGCGGATGTTATTGTGGCACGAGGTTTCTATCATGAGGTCGTTATTATTGCACGAGGTTTCTGTCGTGCGGTTGTTATTGTTTGCATGAGGTTTTTGCCGTGACGTTGTGATTCATTTACGATTTGATACTACGAGGCGGTACCTAGGGAGGGCTCTGTTGTCATTTCCCCTTTTTCTGTGCACTTATCTTTGTTTGTTGTTTTCTTAGCATACTATTAATTATCCTCCTCCGTGTTGCATTATTTGTTTGGTTCTGTGTAGCTAATTTTGTTGTGCTAGTCGTTGTTTCAACTTTATTATTGCTTTTATTACTCTGTATATTTTGTGGTGATTGTTATTTATGTGCCATTCATTGTCTCTACTCTTATGGGTTGACTTGAATTGTGGTAGCACACTTGCACAAGCATACACGTAGTTAAATCACCCTATCGATTTAATAAGAGGAATGCTGACGTTGTTAGTGATTGCATGTACTCCCATCTATTTGCCTTCTTTATGAGAGTTGTTCTCTTGGCACATGATCGTCCGTGTGGTTATGAATTGTAATGTGGGCACAAGATACCAAGTGATTAGGGTTCAAGAATTGGGACCCGTGAGCTATAATTTTGAGGTTCGGTACCTCGTGGAAATGCTCGAACAGATATGGTGTGAAAGCGGTTATTCTGATTGAGTTGTTGCTGGGTTTCCTTTATTTGGTTTCACCGGACTTAGACTGTGTCCAGCTTACTCTCAGGAGAGTTTAGCAAAGTTCTTGAGCATGTTAGGTACATTGGCTCAGGCGGGGTTGATTTCGGTTGCACCAGCTACTTTACAGATCGGGGGAGGAGCTCAAACTCCCGCCGGCCGTACTCCGGAGCAGCAAGTCCACATTGGTCAGGTTCTAGGGATCATGACGACACAACCTGTTATCCCAGTTCAGCCCGTGGTTAGAGCAGCATTATATGAGGAGTAACAGCTTAGACTTGTGAGGTTCAAGAAGTATTAACCTCCTACTTTCAGTGTCAGAGCATGCCGTTACTTTCATTGAATTGTTCAGACATGCACCTACTTTGATTTCTACAGTTAGAGAGTGAGTCTGCAGGTTTGATAGGGGACTCTATCATGATATCCGATTCAACATGGCTCGGGAATTGGAGTCAAATATTCCATTTCAGCAGGTGGTACAGATCGCTCGCCGATTAGAGGTCATGCGGGACAAAGAGAGAGAGGTCATGCGGGGTCCGGATAGAGAACACAACGAAGATAAGAGGCCTCGTAGACCGGGAAGACCTATTGGTTCCTATTTTTGGAGACAGGGTACGATATGGTAAAGGTTTTGTGGGTCAGGCAGTTTAGTTTATACTTCAGGTTTCACACGGTGTTTCAGGTACCCATGGGTCTTAGGGTATCCGTACCGGACAACTTCCATAGCCATGTCAGTGGAGAGGTTGCTTGAGTGTGTAGATACCAGCTTCATGGTGAGAGATTGTCCCAGACTCCGGACAGATGTGTCACTGCCGGGTATTCAAGCTATGAGTTTAGCTCCAATTGCTGATATTCTTGCACCGCCAACTTGGGGTACAGGTCAGGCGTGTAGAGGGCACCTAAGAGGGGGAGGCTCGGCCCGTTGATGTGTTCTCTACAGTAGGGCTGAGGCCGTTGCACTAGATGATGTCGTATAGTTATTGTTTAAATTTGTTATAGAGGAGCATCATTCGTATCTATTTCCGGTTCTGTTTATCAGGGCGAGTCCTTCTATTTTAATTCACATATGGGTGAGTTTCGTGATCTTGTACTATGCTTATGTGTTTACCCCTTGCGGGAGATTCTATAGTGGTATACCGTGTCTATCATTTTGATTTATTCATTATTGAGAGTTATGAGACTAGAAGCGACTTTTTGTTACTCATTTCGGTAGTTCTGATGTGATTTCTGGGTGATAGGTTACAATTTTTGATTAAGATGTTCTACCAGTGTGGGAGTTCAGTATGTGTTGTGATTTTGTTTGGGGAATTGAATTAGTGGAAGGTTTCGGTGGGTATGATGTGTATTCTACTTGTGATTCAGAGTTGAGGGTAAGACCCTCACAGTGTTATGTGTTTCGATGTGTTTGAACCGGGCCGCATGTCACGACAGAGTTATATGAGGATGAGATCCTTGCGATTTGTTCATATGTTTTTATTCTCCCTTATGTAGTCGTTTCATAGTATGGTGCTAATAGGGAGTGGTGCATGTTGAGCTTGTTTGATAGTTCTTTCATTGGTTTCCTTGTATGTTCAGTCATATTCGTACTGTGCTTATTGAGTTTTATCTTGCGAGGTGTGTGCCCAGGTGGCATTAGATGTGACTTGTTGATTCGGTTGAAGAGATACGAGGTCTTCATGTTTCTTAAATCGTTGTCAGTATTGTGGAGGTTTGAAATAGGATTCTAATGGATATGAGGCTAATTGCTGGTACTGGATTTGATTATGGGCAGCTACTATGGCTAGAGTTATGTTAAAGGCATATGTGTGATGGGGTACGTCGTGTGGGTGTACCTTGTTGGCGTAAGCATAAGTTGTTGTAGCTGGTTGAGGTTGGTACCGTGTGTTGATGTGGGAATCGGGTCTTTTGGGAAGGATTGGATGGTGAGAAATTTGGTTCTAAGGTTATCAGTGTGGGTGAAAGAAATAATTTTTAGTTTGGACGGTGTCGTCGGGCCAATGTGGATTGGGGTGATATGGGATCATCCACGAGTATATGTATGATGAATACATTCAGTGATTTAATGACCTCTGAGTGGTATTGGGCACGTTCGAGGACGAACGTTTGCTTAAGAGAGGGAGAATGTAACGACCCGACCAGTCGTTTTGGGAATTAGCACCCTGCTCGGCGGCTTAAGGTCTCGAGAAGTTTTGTAATGTGTATTATGACTTACGTGTGTGATCGAGATTGGTTTTCAGATGATTCGAGATTTAATTGAAAGAACAATTCTTATTTTTGAAGTTTAAATGAAAAGCGTTGACTGGAACTTGACTTTTGTGCAGATGACTCTGAAATGGTGTTTTGATAATTTCAATAGCTTCGTTGGTGGTTTTGGACTTAGGCGTGTGTCCGGATTTGGATTTGGAGGTCCGTAGGGTAATTTGATGCATATTGGCGAAAGTTAGAAAAGCCAAAGTTTTGGAAAGTTGAGAGGTTTGACCGAGAGTTAACTTTGGTGATATCGGGGTCNGATTTGTAGTATGATACTAATAGGGAGTGGTGCCTGTCGGGCTTGTTTGATAGTTCTCTTATGTGTTTCTCTTTGAATATTTAGTCGTATTTCGCGTTGTGCTTATTTATTTTTAGCTTACGAGGTGTGTGTCTAGGTGGCGTTAGATGTGGCTGGTTGATTTAGATGAATAGTTATGAGTTCTTCATGTTTCTGGCATTGTTGTCAATGTTGTGAAGGTTAGAAATAGGTTCTAGCGGTTATGGGGCTAATTGTCGGTGCTGGATTTGATTAGGGGCAACTATTATGCATAGAGTTGTCGTTAAGGGCATATGTGTGATATGTTACTTCGTGTGGCTGTACCTTGTGGGTGTAGGCATAAGTTGTTGCAGCTGGTTGAGGTTGGTACCGTGTGTTGATGTGGGAATCGGGTCTTTTGGGAAGGATTGGATGGTGCGAAATTTGGTTCTAAGGTTATCAGTGTGGGTGAAGGAAATAAGTTTTAGTGGGGACGGTGTCGTCGGGCCAGTGTGGATTGGGGTGATATGGGATCACCCGTGAGTATATGTATGATGAATACATTCAGTGATTTAATGACCTCTGAGTGGTATTGGGCACGTTCGAGGACGAACGTTTGCTTAAGAGAGGGAGAATGTAACGACCCGACCAGTCGTTTTGGGAATTAGCACCCTGCTCGGCGGCTTAAGGTCTCGAGAAGTTTTGTAATGTGTATTATGACTTACGTGTGTGATCGAGATTGGTTTTCAGATGATTCGAGATTTAATTGAAAGAACAATTCTTATTTTTGAAGTTTAAATGAAAAGCGTTGACTGGAACTTGACTTTTGTGCAGATGACTCTGAAATGGTGTTTTGATAATTTCAATAGCTTCGTTGGTGGTTTTGGACTTAGGCGTGTGTCCGGATTTGGATTTGGAGGTCCGTAGGGTAATTTGATGCATATTGGCGAAAGTTAGAAAAGCCAAAGTTTTGGAAAGTTGAGAGGTTTGACCGAGAGTTAACTTTGGTGATATCGGGGTCGGAATGCGATTTCGAGAGTTAGATTAGCTCTGTTATGTCCTTTGGAACTAGCATGCAAAATTTGGCGTCATTCCGGGTTGATTGCTTATGTTTCAGCGTGAGTTTTAGAAGTTAGAAGATTTAGAATTTTATAAGTTCGATTCGTGGGGCAATCTGTAGTTTCGACATTGTTTGATTTGATTTGCGACCTCGAGCGGGTCCATTTTATGTTATAAGACTTGTTGGTATATTCGGACGGGGTCCCGAGGGGCTCAGGTGAGTTTCGGATGAACTTCAGATCAATTGGAGCATTTTTGGATGAGGATTGTTTGGGCTGAGTTCTAGTGTGGTCACACCTGCGGACCCCTGGGTGCAGGTGCGTTGATCGCAATTCGCAGGTGCAGAGGAGAAGGGGCATAGATGCAGAACAAGGCTGAAAGGGGAGGATCGCAGAAGCAGATGTTTTGGGCGCACCTGCACAAATGCATGTGCGGGATGTTGAGCACAAACGCACATATGCTATCGCAAAAGCGACTTTGTCTGAGGCAAGGCATTTCCGCAGAAGCGGATAAATTCCATAGAAGCGGACGTCGCAAAAGCGACTTGCTGACTGCAGAAGCGGGATCCCTAGGCAGAATCATATATTTCGAAGGGTTTGAGGATTTATTTATTTTTGGAGTTGTAGACCTCGGTTTTGGGAAATGTTTCATGGTTCTTTCAAGCAACTCATTGGGGTAAGTGTTCTCTAACCGAATCTTGTTATATTTTATGGATCCATTGCTATTTTCATCATTTAATTAGTGAATTAAGTTAGAAATTTAGAAAATATTTGTAGAAATCTTTCAAAATATAAAATGATGATTTGATGTCACGCCCCAAACTCGGGGAGCGCGACCGGCACTCAACCGAGTGAACCCAACCGAGCAAGCCTTCTAGATACTTTCTACCCCAAACTCACTCATGGAAAAAGAGGTGACATATATTCATTAATTAGACAATAGGGAGATCATGAATACAATACAAAAACCTTTCTATTAGTTTCTTCATCTTTAATATCTCAAAATACACACCTTTTTATAGGCTAAAGTGGAACAAGTGATTCATTCAAACATAAACATGAATTGTTTGACTTCCCCCAACACCAACATACAACCAACACAATGTCTAC
>AWOL01S0151915.1:13389-31663 GCA_000715115.1 Nicotiana otophora
AACCTGGGGGGTGAGACCGGCACCCGGTGCCTCACCTATCCTTGCGTACCAACTTGCAACTAAGGGACTCTAAACATATAATGTCATAATTTGGCCATGGGCCACATTGCAAGACAATTGCGAATGCTGACTAAATATCAATATAATGCTGGGCCGACAAGGCCGTCATAACTACTACAGCTGGCAAACCAACAAAATATACATAAAAGGCCTACAAGCCCAAAATACTGCACTAACTGACAAGATATGTCTACAAGACTCTACTGATGGATATACTGTGATCGAAACAGGGCCCTGACCTACTCATACCATATATACATATATACATAAGATGTACATAAATATCTAGACTCGGCAACTCCGAAGGGCATGGAGCTTACCGATCAAGCTGAACTCGGGCAACACCTAATAAGGAGGTCTACCCATCTGTCTGTCTGAACCTACACGCATGAAATACAGCGCCCCCAGAAAAGAGACGTCAGTACGAAATAATGTACCGAGTATGTAAGGCAATATACTAAAAGCTGAAACTGAACTGATAATATAATAACTGAAAGTAACTAGGAGTCAAAGATAATCCGAAGATATGCTCACCTGCTGATACTGACTCAACTCTCTCAATATAGTAAGTAAAATAGTTGTCCGACCTTATAAGGCTCAGTATATATAACTGCTCTGCCGTAGTAAGCTCGCTCATAGGCGCTGGCCATACTAGGCTCTATATCTCGGCCAACTGGGCTTGCTCATAGGCGCTCGACCACAGTAAGCTCGGTATATAACTTACCATCTGATAAGAGGTTGCCCAATAGGGGCCTGCCCATCAATTATAGCTCGATGGTAATGAAAATACTGTAATACTGTATATATAGGCTCTTTGCTCTCATGACTGGAAGAAGACAATACTCAATTACATATGAAGTCCCGATAAGGAGAATACTGTAATTTATGAGACTAGGATAATGTATATAAATTCGGGAGTATGAACTTATCTTTTTGCCTCATAATAAAATACATGTAATTACGAGATCATGCCAAAATGAAGGAAGGGCTTTGAGCATCAGCTCATTTTCAGGGCATAAATGAAAGAAATATTTATCTTATTTGCATTGTTTTCTTCTTTTCTTAGCTTTAGCTTAGCCATAGTTAGATTCCTCGTCCTCCAAAATTTCATATTCGTAACAATGGTATCAGAGCCACCCACCACCTTCCATGCCCACCGTACCATGGATGGTGACACCGGTATTGCGGTGTTCGTCCGGGGCTAGAAAAGTCTAGCGTGCAGCTGTCGGGATGACGGATGCGGAGCGTGGTGGTTTGTTATGGTCCATTGCAAGGTATGGGACTTGAGTCACACATCGGTATTGTAATGTAGTGATGTGGGGTTTATATAGCTTTGGGCTCTCCCACTTTAATAACTAGCTTTTGGGGTGTGGTTCTCCTTGGGTTGTATCACTCACGGCTTCCAATCATCTTTCCATGAGTCCTTATCAAAAACACTTTAAAATACTTATTTAAATCCACATATATGATTAGAAGAAATCTTCTACCTTGGTTGATGTTCACCTAATAATTCATCACTTGAACTTTGTTAAAAGAAAAACCTTCATTCAAGAATCCAAGATGCATTGAGGATAAGATTCATGTTCTTGAGGAAAAGCTTTACTAGTTAAGTGCTTGGATGACTTACCTTGACCTTGGAGAGTGAGAGGAGGAGAGAGGATAGAGAGATTCAGTTCCCAAAAGGTCTTCAATGAAAATGAGCAAGAAATCCCAAAGTTTTAGCTTATAAAAGATACGGTTTGACCGACTTAACATTGGGTGCCATATGTCCCGCAACATTTGGGCACTACGCACGTCTACAAGAAAACATTCATAACGTTTTACTTTGATGTTGAATCGACGAACAGTTTGAGGTGTTGGAAACTAGACTCAAAGACCTTTAATTGGATATGTGGATCATCCCTAATATATAAATACACAAGTCTCAACATGCACCGGAAGTTGGACCTTGTTCTAATGCATTCTGAAAAACTTAACTACGAGCGTCTTTCACTTCGACTCGTGACGTCGACCTTTTCTAATAATGAAATTTTCATGAATTCACTTACATAAATTCAAAATTCTCTAGGGCTCAAATCTCATGACATTCATTCTACAATTCACGTTGTACCCCAAATATAAGGGATATTATAATATATCAGTGAATTATGTTGCTCATGAGCGGTGACATGTGTTGTGGATATATGCTGCACATTTGGGTTAGTAAAAGTAGTAGTATTTTGAGCAAGGGTGTAGAGAAGGTTAGTTGTAATTGAGTGAATTTGAGGAGTTGGGGAATAGTCTTGGACGTATGGTGTGCATAGGCGGGTAGATGGATTAGCACTGGTAACTAGTAGTATACCACGAGGAGCGGTAGGAGGTATTGTGCTTGTAGATAGTTGTGTAGATGATGGAAAACGATTAGGGATGGATGAATCTAAGAATGGAAAACGAGGTGGGTTTGGCATTGTTATGACACCCAACTTTGCTGAGTCTCGAACATTAATTATTTCATTGATAAAGGGGATAAGCCCTAATTGATACAAAGGTTGACGCGAAAGGTGGCCCAAAAGGGCCTCTGATAAAGTTACAATGATTTCTGAATGGAAAACAAACTTCTAAAGTACACAGTACAGCCTGAAGGCTTACAAAGATAATCTGGAAGTAGTACAATGAATGAGCTATGAATTGTCCCTTAAGAAATTCAAAATACAAGTAAGGGAAACAAATGATGTTGGTTGTATTGCCTCCTTCCGAACCATCTCCATGGTCTTCCACTTCTGGATCTTCTTCTAGGTCTTCTTCAAACACTTCCTCCGGTTCTTATTATTGGTGCTGTAACTCCTTTTCTAGGTATTCTTTCGGATCCTCCTAGGGTTATTCTTCCATGTAGTCTACCATATCTCTATTTTCGGAAGGTGGCAACAAGTAATCCACGGATCCTGGAATGAATTGAAGATACATAGAAGGGGTGAAAATGTGGTGTGGCAAGATTTTATGATAAACTAGTAATGTTGTTCTCGAATCAACCAGATGTGGGAGTCCTTCTTGACTCGGCCGAGTTGTGAGGTCCTCTTCCAATATACAATCATAATACTCTGGGGTGCACCACGCATTTTGTTTCATGTTAACTGTGAACAACCCGAACCATTCTTTTTGTAGTCTCGTAACACGGGGAATTGGTATTCATCTATTGTAATCATCCTCGAACAAAACCATGCGGGACCACAGGGGGGCATCTTGAGTGATGTCGAACTTCCTCAGGACGCGTAATGGTGTATACGACTGGACTCCCTCAACCCAATTAATTTAATGAAGTAAATTTGAAGACTCCTGACTATTGCTCTTCCATACATCCATGAGAGCATAACTGTATCGAATCTCTAATGAGATGAGTCAAGAACTGGCGCCATTCTTCTTGTCCACTCGGCGCTTCCTAGTATTGCATCCTTACTTCGTGACTTTAAATTATGTTTCCTGTCCCACGAAGTATTCTATCATGGGTTCCCTCTGGAAAAAGTGTTCTATTATCCATACTTATAGTAGCAAGTTACAACCCTTAAGGAAGTCATATCCTCGGGAAAAAGCAGACAAAACTCAAAATATTTCTTCCAAAACCATTGGAACAAGTGTAAGTCTAAGTTTCCTTTGAACATGGCCAAGACTATTGGAAGTAAGTTGATGTTGATATGCCTCCGTCATTGTGGGAAGACCAGAGCACCCAAGAGGGAGAGAGAAAAGACCATTGGGTGCATGCTTTTCAAGCTTTCTTTTTGGTGCCAACGAACTCTTCTCGATGTTTGTCGCAACTCTCCAATTGCCCAAATCTCTCGAACAATCGGTCCAAACTTATACATCCGTCCTCGACACTCCTCAAAGGTTGGCTTCTTCTTAAGCCTAAAGCGTGTAAACATCAATTTCATGTCATAATGCATGGCAGTATTTACCTATTCCTATAAAATGGAAATTTCGTAAAGTTTCTCACATCCTCTAACATAGGTGTGATTTCAAAATTAACAAATTTGAAAGTCACCTTAATCGGGTCCCAACATTCAATCAACAACCTTTTCAATACCTTGTTGGCTCAGAATTTAATAGTGCAGTCAAAGCCCCATATGCCTTTTAATCTCATCCTCATGTACCTCCCCCCCTCCCCCAACGTTTGTCCACCACTATTTCATCTTGTGGGGAGCTTTTGTGACCATGTTGATATCCGGGAGGTTGCGATTGATTTCCATCTAAGAAAGGAAAAAAGAGCAATGTAAATCCCATTGTTCTAAATCCATTATAGTTTCTTTAAACTTAGATTAAATTATCATTTTGACATAAGAGTATGTCGCTGGATGCGGAACCTGCTGACAAAAGAGAGCCTGATGTACTTTCAAGGTTTTGCACCTCTCAACTACAAAATAGAAAGAAAAACAAAAGCACCCCGCTAAAGGTTTTTACAAAACTAGCAAAAACATTCTTCAAACTCACGTGTGTCACGACCCAAATCCCACCATAGGGGTCATGATGTTATCTAGTCTCTAAACTAGGTAAGTCGATCACTTACAATATTGAAATCAGCAAAACATGATATAACAAAGTAGAATTTAATATGAAAGCAGAAATAGAGTTAACAACAACCAAAATGGCAATACTCAAACATCTCCCAAGAACTAGATAGTACAGAGTTATCAGCTCTAACTGATCACATAAGGATATGTCAAAATACAATACTATTCAGATATAAAAATAACAATATTAATATGAGAGATGAGATTCCAAGGGATTGCAGCACCATGCAGCTCTACCTTAAATCCTCACGAATAATGCTAGCTTTCACTCTCAAGATCCGCTGCCACCAACACCTGTATTTGCACAAAAATATATAGAAATATAGTATGAGTATACTACATTCGGTACCCAGTAAGTATCAAGACTACATCGATAAAGTAGTAACGAGTTTCAAGTCACATGATACTCAATAGTCAAATTAACCTATGTAAGGTATCGATAATTGGCAATATAAGATGTAATGGAAATATTGTACCAAAAAACTCTTTAAAACATATGATAACAACTCAATGTAGAAGAATCCACCTTGGTTAACAAATCATCAAATAAAAATGGGCATGTAAAAGTATGTCAAATTCAACTAATAACTAATTTAAAATACAAGACGGAGTTTTAAGAAAATATGCATATGATCAGAATATCAACCCCTTTTCAACACATAAATAACATCAAGAAATACACCCTCAAATCATCTCATAATGTTACACCCCATATTTTCGTACGTGAGAGTACGTCATAAGTCAATTGATGTAAGCTCAAAAATGAGATTATATTTGAAAGTACATAAAGTAAGTTAATCATGTTACCTTGGAGGTTATAAATCTTTAAGATCATGTATAACAAGTACCAAGAGGGTTGTAAGGCTTAGAAGCTAAACGAATTGAAGAAAATAAGTTTTGTAGAAAGTCGACAAGTTAGGAATGTTATAACGTGTACTTTTGGGGTGAGACTAGGGTGATTAACATAATAAGGAGGTTATATTATGAGTTATTTTATTCGTATGATAGTCATGTGTTATGTTTTGAAGTCAAGCGAGTTGTGGAACAAAAACTGGCAAAGGTCATCACAAGTTACATTCATAAATATGTCGAACATTAGGTCAAATGTAGCTGAGATTTTCTCCCAATGTACATTGAATTATGAGGTGATCCACCTGAAAAATTGAATATCTACGAGTATAGTTTCTAACTCATTAAACCGTTCACCAATATGACATTGTAGTAGAGAGATATTCGCATTTTTGCGAGACCCACAAAGTCGGTGTAAAACTCCAGCTTGTATATAAGTCAATTCTAAGTCGTTTTAACTCATTTTGCTCGACCAAAACAGTTCCTAAACTCTCCTATATTCTCTACAAGGGTTCCCCCATGATCCTAGAGTGAATCCAAATATAAATCGCGCAAGTTCGACGTAAAGAATATCGTGGTTACCTTTAACTCCATTTCCGTCTCGTTGTGACGACTTAGGAAGTTACTTGGTGTTTAAGTGAGTTAAAGAACATAGGGTTCTTGGTATATTTGAGGTAAGTTTCATCTTCCATAACCTAATCTTAAGTTTGTACAAGTGTTGGGTTGAATTTTATTGGAGGATTCTTGAAGAAACTAGTAACTATGAAATTTGAAGTTAAGCTATGTTGTGTGTGCTATTTTTACATGTTTTAAGATACGACATGGAATTGTAAAAGTATGGATATTATGGTGAGGATGAGGGGAATTGAAGATGAAGATTATTGTGATAGAACATTTTGAATTGGATCTATAAAAGACCCTATGAAGTTATCCACATAAGTTGTTCGATAAAATGACTAAATGAACTTCCCTATAGAATATTAAGTTGATATTGATACCAATCCTTTGTATGATATAGATTACCATCCGTAATAGGTTCGAGGACTTGTGCAACATTTGTAACTTCATTAATAAGGTATGTTAAAGCTATCCCTTCTATCCTTTTGGCATGATCCATATGATACAACGAAACGAGTAAACATGCAACTTTCACAAATGACTCTATTATTAGAATTACTAGGGTTGCCTATGTTCTTGATTCCCCATGTGTCCTATTATTATATCATCTGTTCATGGGTCTCTGAAAATACGTAAGTTTATAAAATTTATTTCATGATATTAACAGAAGGCATATTGATCTTATGACATCCCTAGAGATCTTATCGACTTACTTCCTTATGCATTGCATTCATTTATACATGTACATTTACCCATGACCAGATAGCGTTATATACGCGTATATTATATGTATATGGGTAATGGGGAAAGGTTATGGTGTTATATACACCACCACCTGATCAGTTGGTATACGTTGATGATTTCGCCCACAGAGGCCGAGATGATATGATGGGATTCCCTCAGAGGCTTGATGATGTTATGTACGCATATACATATGCATGATATGACATTTATACGCACATGCATGACATTATAAATGTTTCATGATTCACAGATCTATTCAGGCTTACAGGTTGAGTCCTTTACTCGGTGTTTCTTTCATGTCTTTTATATACACCTTTTCATGCCTTACATACTTGGTAATTTATTTGCATTGACGTCCCTTTTGCCTAGGGACGCTGTGTTTTATGCCTGCTGATCCCGATAGACAGGTTAATAGTCCTCCTAGTAGGCTATCAGCTCAGCGGAAGGTGTTGGTGCACTCCACTTGCTCCGGAGTTGCCTATTTGGTCAGTATGATTTGGACATGTATTGATTGGTATGGCGGGGCCCTATCCTGGCCTTTGTGATGTTTATGTACTCTTAGAGCCTTATAGACAGATGTCATGTATATGGATACTAGTATGGCCTTGTCGGCCTATGTTTTGAGTTTACAAATGATCATGTTGGCCTTATAGGCCCGTATGTCGCATGTATAAGTTTCTATATCATGTTGGACCATCCTATGTCTAGTACTCCCTTATGTTGTATTCTGGTTATCTCATGGTGGCCTTTCTGACCCATTTACCCATGATGATGTGATAAGAAAGATACGTTATATTGGTACTTGGTTGAGTAAGGCATCGGGTGCCCATCGCGGCCCTCTGATTTGGGTCGTGACAAAAGATCATCAACAATGCCACCCTTATTTTGTCGCATGTGCACATAACAATAAAATGCCCTCCTTATTTCGCCACATGCGCATATCACCACCCTTATTTCACCACATGGGCAACCCGAGATAAATCCACCTTTATTTCTCCCCACAAGTACAACAATAGACATAATCGCATGGCAAAGACCTCGTGCTGACACTCCCAAATCAATCTGCTCAATATGTCCACATGTGCTACAATTATCACAAAAAAATGATACCAAGGTTTCATCAAAGATATAAGCTCATAACTTATCAACAAAGTACACAAGGACATGACAATAACATAAAAATGTGGATGGGTATTCAATATATAAAGCATGACTATGGCTAAGCGATCGTGATCATGTAGTCACAAAGTGATTAAATCATGCTTCATATCAAGTAAATCGTCAAATTAAGGCATGTTAATATCCTAACGTCTAATCTGGTCATAAGCCCCACATAGCACCCATGTACATGCTCGTCACCTCATGTACATGTCACTTTTCACATAATATAAATAAGCAATTAAGGACAAATTCCAAGGGGTATTCTCCCACACAAAGTTAGCCAATTACCTCAAATAAGCCAAATTAATACTCTAAAAAGCCCTTGCCTCTCGAGTCAGCCTATGAACGGGTCAAATCTAGCCAAAAACAACGCAATAACAGCAAACACAACTATAGAAATTGATTCCAATTAATAAAGCTCTTATCTTTATCAAATATCAAAACATCAACCAAAAAGTCAACCTGGGCTCGCTTCCTGGGATCCAACAAAAGCCATAAATCCCAATCACCAATAGAATATGAGTCCAAATATACAAGTTTTATCTAAATCAGACCCCGAATCAGGGTTCAAATCCTTATTTTCATTTGCCAAAATCCCCAAATTTCTCACTTAAATTCACCAAGAAAAAGCCAAATCAAGGATGGAATCATAAATAATAATCAAATCCGAGTAAAAACTATTTACCCAATTCTACTGGGTGATAAACACCTCACAAATCGCATCAATCTGAGCACCCAATCTCAAAATATCATAAATAAAACTAAACTCTCGCTTAAGATATATTCTGCCCAGCACTTTCGCATCTACGATCAAATATCCTGCTTCTGCGGCGTCGCTTTTGCGACAAAAACCTCGCATCTGCGAGTTCCACTTAAAATCCCGACCTCTCGCACTTGTGGACAATACTCTGCTTCTGTAATTGTGCAAGTGCGAGGAAAATTCTGCTTCTGCGCAACTCTTCCTCAAACCAGCTTGCTCCACTTCTGCACCAATAACTCAACATCTGCGATCTTGCAGATGCTTTATAAGTCTTCGCATATGCAAACCTCTGATGCCCTAACCACAACCTTGCTTCTGCACTAACTTGTCGGCATCTGCGGGCTCACACCTGCGCCCCATACCTTGCAGATGTGAAAATAGCATACCAGAACTGCCAACTAGTTCCAAATTTTGCACACACATTCCAAATGACATAATGAACCTATTCTAACTACCAGAACAACAATCGGACCCCGATAACCTCAAAGTGAACTCCAAGTCAAACATATGAACTTCTAAACTTTCAAATTTCCAACTTTCGCTAATTAGAGCTAAATCAACCTTAGGAACTTCCAAATCCAAATCTGGACATACGCCTAAATCCAAAATCACCATACGAATCTATTGGAACCATAAAAAATACCATTCTGGGGTCGTCTACACAAAAGTCAAATCTCGATCAACTCTTATAACTTAAGGTTCCAACCTTGGAACTAAGTGTTCCATTTCAATCCAAAACCTTCCCGAAATTAAACAAACCATCCCCTCAAGTCACATAACAACAAATACACATATAATGAGCGTCAAATAGGGGAACGGATCACAAATACACAAAATGACCGGTCGAATCATTATATTCTCCACCTTTGAAATAAGTGTTCATCCTTAAACGGGTCTAGAATCATACCTGGGATATCAAAATGATGAGGGTATCTTCTCTGCATACCATGCTCGGTCTCACAAGTCGCCTCCTCGACTGGTTGACCTCTCTATTAAACCTTCACCGATGAAATATCCTTCAACCTCAGCTTTCGAACTTGCCTGTCCAAAATGGCCACTGGCTTCTCATCATAAGTCAAATCCTTATCCAACTCACCGAGCTAAAATCCAACACATGTGACAGGTCCTGAAAGTAATTCTGAACCGTGAAAATACAGAACACTGGATGAACTTCTGACAAACTGGGTGGCAAAGCAAGTTTTTAGGCCATCACTCCAACTCTCTCCAACACCTCGAAAGGATCAATATATCGAGGGCTTAACTTTCCCTTCTTCCCAAACCTCACCACACCCTTCATGGGAGAAAATTTGAGTAGAGACTTCTCACCCACCATGAATGCCACATCACGAGCATTCCTATCAGTATAGCTCTTTTGTCTGGACTGTTCTGTACGAATGCGCTCTTGAATCAATTTCAAGTTCTCCAAATTATCACGAACCAAATCAGTGCCCAACAACCTAGCCTCCCCAGGCTAAAACCAACCCAACTGGAGAAAAAGATTGCATCCCATATAAGGCCTCATATGGAGCCATATGGATACTCCACTGGTTGCTGTTCTCACTAGCCCCCAAAATCAATGACATAGGCTCTCAACATGTCCTCCAATATCTGAATAATACACTTGGACTGCATGTTTGTCTGGGATGAATGTCGTACTCAGCTCAACATGTGTGCCCAACTCATGCTGCATCGCTCTAAAAAATTGTGATGTAAATCGAGTGCCTCGATCCAAGATAATAGACACAGGTACACTATTCAGCGAACTATATCTCTAAGATAAATTCGATCCAATTGCTCTGAGGTTTAGGAAGTCATGACCGAAATGAAATGTGCAGGCTTGGTATGTCTGTCCACAATGACCCAAACATCATCAAATCTCACCAATGGTTATGGTAGCCTAACTACAAAATCCATAGTTAACCTACTGATAGTTCAAACACCGTGCAAGATGCTCAACAATATCCTTCTTCATCCTTCTCCACCAGTGATGCTGCTTCAAATCACGGTACAGCTTTGTAGCACCTTGGTGAATGGAATACCATGAATTATGAGCCTCCCCAAGAATCAACTCTCAAGCCATCCACATTAGGAACAGAGATCCAATCATGACGCCTCAATACCCTATCCTTACCAATAGTCACCTCCATAGCATCATTGTGTTGCACCGTGTCCTTAAGGACAGGCAAAGACGACTGAGATACAACACAAGCAAGAACCTTCTAGGCTCCAAAATATCCAACCTTACGAACCTTATTAGCACAATCAGGAACCTTCAAATCATTTTGCTTGAATAGATGTTGAAGACTCTAGTGATCTGTATACACCTTAAAAACACGATGTATAAGTAGTGCTTCAAACTCTTGAGCGCGTGTACAATAGCTACTAACTCCAAATCATGTATTGAGTAATTCTTCTCATGGGGCATCAACTGGCGCGATGCGTAGGTAATCACCCTACCGTCCTACATCAATACACACCCAATGCCAACCCGTAAAGCATCACAATAGACTGTATATGAACTAGATCCCAAAGGCAAAACTAGAACTGAAGGTGTAGTCAAGGCAATCTTGAGTTTTTGAAATCTTTCCTCACACTTGTCAGACCACCTGAATGAGGCACCCTTATAAGTCAACTTAGTAAATGGGGTTGCGATAGACGAAAACCCCTCCACATAGCAGCGATAATACCCATCCAACCCTAGGAAAATCCAGATCTCTATAGCAGTAGAAGGTCTAGGCCAACTCTGAACTACCTCAATCTTCTTCGGATGCACTTTAATTCCCTCATTAGACAACACGTGGCCCAAGAATGCCACCAAATCTAACCAAAATTTTTGTTTGGAGAACTTAGCCTATAGCTTCTTCTCCCTTAGAGTCTGGAGCACGATCCTCAAATGTTGCTCCTAGTCTGTCATTCTATGGGAATAAACCAATGTATCATCAATGAACACAATGACGAAAGAATTTGGATAAGGTTGAAACATGTTGTTACTCAAATGCATGAAGGTTTCTGGGGCATTGGTCAGCCCAAAAGACATCACCAAGAACTCATAGTACCCATAACTGGTCCTGAAGGCCATCTTAGGAATGTCCGAAGACCTAATCTTCAATTGATGGTACCCCGATCTCAAATTAATCTTCGAGAATACCCTGGCACCCTGAAGTTGATCAAATAAATCATCAATACGTAGCAGTGGATACTAGTTCTTGATATTAACCTTGTTCAATTTCTTGTAGTCAATGCACATTCTCATAGAACTGTCTTTCTTCTTCACAAATAGAATCGTAGCACCCTAAGGTAAAACACTCGGCCTGATGGAACCTTTAACTAGCAATTCCAACAATTGTTACTTCAATTCCTTCAACTTTTCTGGAACCATGCGGTACGGTGGAATAGATATAGGTTGAGTGCCCGGTGCCAAGTCAATACCGAAATCAATATCCCTATCGGGTGGCATGCCCAATAGGTCTGTAGGGAATACATCTTAAAACTCCCTCACCAAGGGAACTGAATCAATCGTGGGAGTATCAGCACTCACATCTCTAACAAAGGCTAAGTACGCTAAGCACCCCTTCTCATCCATCTGCTAAACCTTCAGAAAAGACACCACCTACTAGGAACATGACACATGGAACGTCTCTATTTTAATCTCGGAAACCCTGGCATAACCAACGCCATGGTCTTAGCATGGCAATCAAGAATAGAATTATATGAAGATAACCAATCCATACCCAGAATCAAATCAAAATCTACCATATTAAGCAACAGAAGATAAACCCTAGTCTCGTAACCCCAAATTGTGACCAAACAAGAACGATAGACATGGTCCACCATAATAGAATCTCCAACATATGTAGACAGATAAACAGAAAATGAGCCACCAAATCCTCCAAACCGACGAGGTTTCTTAGCATCCCTATCCTCCCTCCCATGTCCACGCATATGCTCTAACATCATAGAAATCTCTACAACCTGATGAAATGCATTCTTTGTCTCCAACTTCAAAGCCATCCCAAATCTGAGGCTAAAGGCGAGTCCCTCAATACATCTACAGAATCTCTCTCTATATATGGAAACCAAGGAAGTTGTAAGACGATATAACTATGTAAACCTCATATCATACTCGGACACAGTCATACTCCCCTAGTGCTACTACTCAAACTCGATGCGCAACTCGTCCATGCGGGTTTGTGGAATAAACTCTCTCAAGAAAATATTGGAGAACTGGGGCTATGTAAGTGGTGTTGCCCTAGATAGCCTACTTTCCTCATAAGTTTTCCACCATCTATTTTCTGGTCCCATCAACTGAAAAGTAGTATGGTCGACCCCGCTCGACTCTACCAAACCCATGGTACGCAGAATGGGATACATAACGATCCGACCGATCATTTTGAGAATTTCATTTTCACTTAGCGGTTTGAGGTCTTGAGTAGCTTCATATGATGTATTATGACTTGCGTGTATGGTCAATTTTGGTTTTTGAGTGGTTCGGGATTGATTTGGAAGAATGATTCTTAATTTAGAAGCTTTAAGTTGGAAGAGTTGACCAAGTTTTGCTTTAGTGTATTTGACCTCGGATCGGAGTTTTGATGGATGAAATAGGTTTGTATGGTGATTTTAGACTTAGGCGTATGCCCATATTCGTATTTGGATGCTTTTAGAAGGTTTTGGCTCTATTTGGCGAAAGCTGACAATTTGAAAGTTTGAAAAGTTCATAGGTTTGACTGGGAGTTGACTTCGATGTTATCGGGTTGAGATTGTGATTCTAAGAATTGGAATAGGTTCGTTATGTTATTCTGAACTTGTGTGCAAAATTTAAGGTGATTTTGAATTGTTTAGACGTGTTCAATGTAAGTTTAGAATTTGGAAATTTGAAATAATTCATTAAACTTGAATTGATGTGTAATTCGTGATTTTGATGTTATTTTATGGGATTTGAGGCCTCGAGTAGGTCCGTATTATGTTTTGAGACTTGTTGGTATGTTCGGACAGGGTCCCGAGGGACTCAGGTGTGTTTAGGATTGGTTTCGGAATATTTCGGAGTTTGCATGGGTTGTTGGTTCTGGTGTGCCGCATCTGCGGAGGATTGGATACAGATGCAAAGTCGCTCCTGCGGGTGGAGGTGTGCACCTGCGAGACTTGGCAGGACTGAGGATTTGCACTTCTATGCTTGAGGAACCGCGCATGCAGAGCCGTATATGCGATGGGTGACCCATTGAAGGATACTCTCAGATGCAAGATTTGTACCACAGAAGCAACATTGCAGATGTGACTGTTTGACCGCAATTGCGGATTCACTGGCAGCTTGTTATATTTGATGTTTTTACTCATTTTATCATATTTTGATATTTGGAGCTCGGCTTTGGGCAGTTCTTGAGGCGATTTTCACCACTTGGATTAGGGAAAGTGTTCTTGACTCGGCTTTGATGATTATTCATGATTTCATCTTTGATTTTGGCATTGGATTGGTAGATTTAAAGAGAAATTGGGGTTTTTTTGGCAAAACATTTCTAAAGTGAATAATTGGGTTTTGAACATCGATTCAGAGTCTGATTTGGATGACTTGTATAGTTTGACTCGTATTCGAATGGGTTATCGGAATTTGTGAATTTTGTCAGCTTCCGCGGTGTGGGCCCGGTTGAATATTTGGTTGACTTTGAGTATTTGATTAAATATTCGACCTTTATCGTTTGGGTTTGATTCATATGGCTTTATTTGATGTTTTGAGTGGCTTTGGTCGGATTCGAGCCATTTGAGGTCGATTCGTGCATGATGGCGCTTCTAGTTGGGTAAAAGATTGGGATTTCGGGGCTTAGCTCATTTTATACCATTTTTAAAACCTAGACTCCATAGAAGCGATTTTTGAAGAGCAATTTCTTCCCAACTTCATATGTTAGTAACTTTAACTTGTTTTCATTCAATTTTCATTCATGAATTTCATTATCAAATCTAAGATTTCATTGGGTAGAAATGGAGGTTTTGGGTAGAATTTAGGGATTTTATAAAATTGAGATTTAGACCTCAAATTGAGGTCGGAGTTTGAAAAATATCACATAATTGGACTGGGGGATGAATAGGTAATCGAAATTTGGTCTTGATTTCGGATTTCGACCATGTGGGCCCGGGTTGACTTTTTGTTGACTTTTCCAATTATGTTAAAGATCGAACGTTTTTCGTACCGGGGGAGGGGGGGGTTAAAGATTTTTTTGACGTGTGTGAACTATAATTGACTAGATCCGGGTTGTTTTGGGGGGCTTATTCTAAAGGGAAAGTCGTGTGGAGTTGTTGATCTTGTTCCGGAAAGAGGTAAGTATCATGATTAATCTTGATTTTAGGGAATTAGGACTTGATTGGTCTATTTTCTATGTGATTTATGTGTGGGGATGGCGTATATATAAGGTGAAGGGTGTATATGCGTTGTCATAGCTTTTGAGCATACAAGGTGTATTACTTTATTTACGTCTTTAATTACGCCATGTCTTTACTTATTTCATGTTATTACTTGTTATGTGCTAACACTTGATACATGTTTCACTTGATATGTGTGTCCTTAATTGTTATATGTCTTTAATTGTTACGTGTTTTAGCTTTTTTCATGCTTTTAGCTATTGTACACTTTTATTTGTTACGTGCTCTTACATGATATTGGATAGATGCTTTTACCTGTCTTATGCTTCTACTTGTATTATTTCCTTTACTTGTTTTATATTTCACTCTACTATGTTATATCAGATTGCCTTAGAGAATTATGCGTCTTAGTTTCCTTTTATGTTATGTTGTGAGATTCGTCGTATTTGGTTGTTGCGATATATTGGATCTGGTTGCCTGCCATAACAATATTATTATCTATTGGATCGGGCTATACACTACAACAGTATTTACATATATTGGATTGGGTTGTTTGTCCCAACAGTATTATTAAATATATATTGGATCGAGTTGCACGTTACAACAGTATTATTATATATTGGATCGGGTTGCATGCCGCAACAGTATTGCTATATATTGGATCGGATTTTGCGCCGCAACGGTATTGATATTGATATTGATATTGATATTTGGGATCAGGATGCGCGCCACAACGGGAAGGATGTTATGTAATTGTTCTTGGTTGTTATGCACCATGTACCATGTTGAGTTACGAGGTTGTGATGTTATTGTGGGGCCCTATATTATCTACTTCTTTTATTCCGTTCGTTATGTAGTTATACGTTTCTCTACACTGTTATTGTTTCTCTGCTTATTACTTGTATAGGTTTATAGTGAGTATCTTGTCATAGCCCCGTCATTACCTCGTCGAGGTTAGGCTCGATACTTACTGAGTACCGGATAAGTTGTACTCATACTCTACTTCTACACTTCTTATGCAGATCACGGTGTTAGTCCCATCAACATTCAGAGTTAATTGCTCGGACCTATTCCAGGAGACTTGAGGTAGTGCTGCTTGGCATTTGCATATCCTGGAGTCCCTTTCTATCTTTATCTATTATTTATTGTACCGGACGGTATTGTACCTTCCATTTCAGACTTGTATTTAGTATTAATAGTGGCTCATGTACTTGTGACACCATATTCTAGGGTCTTAGATGATGATGGTTGTACATCTATTATGTGTTTATGCTATTTCACCCCTTTTATTATTTTAAAGTATGTTAGTTGTTAAACTTCTTTTGTTGTTGTGCTAATATTGGCTTTCCTAGCAAGAAGGTGTTAGTCGTTGTCACAGTCCTGTAGTCGGGATTTTTGGTCGTGACATGCCACCGGATTTAGGAGCTCTAAGCTTGACGATGCTAATACTCGCTATATTTGAAAGGATTCTTTCATGCATCCACTGGATCTTCGAGATCCTTGCATGGTTGGCTAAATAAATTATCTCTGAGATCTATGGTGTGACGAAGTGAGGGAAAAAAGAGAGGTGATGAGAGACGGGAGGTCATAGGGAAAGGAGGAGAGAAGAGGGAGGTCAGCGGCAAACCATCGGTAGTTGTTAAGATTCGTTGGTTAAAGGTGAGAGAAGAGAGGGGATGAGGGGGGCGGTCCATCATGCAAATAAAAGTTAGGGTCTGTCTCTAGGGTAAAAAAGAGGGTTTGGTTTGGACAGATAAGAGCCATTAGATCTCCTTAGATTGACGGATATGATTTTTCTAGGGAATCAAATAAAACAACAAATATGAGAATAATCGAGAACTGTTGGGTCCCAGTGATCCAACAACGGGGATTAAATACGGAGAAAATAAAGAATTTAAAGAAAAATATGCGGATAAATCTTGATCGTCGGATGTCGAGATCGACAGTTCAGGTTAATTATGTTTCTTTTGTGAGAGGCTGATGTGGCGGGTGTGTTTGTGAAGAGAGGTAGATGACATGGCGAGCATCTATTGGTAGAGAGAGGGGAGTGAGGATTGCCAAGTGGGATGGACTATCTGATTTGGACTGGGACAAGGGTGGTATTGGGCCGATATTTTGGTTTATTTTTGGAAAAATTAGCATCCTATAACAACACATAACAGGAATTGGCAATTGTTTAGCCTTATATTAGGTTTGGCAAAGATAGCCTCAAATAATTGGCAATATATAGCCAAATCTTAAAAAAACTACTCTCTTTTATATTCTCTCTCAAAAACAACTACACGCTTATTTTGGTTTCCCACCCCTTTTCTCTCATTGTATTTCTTCTTCTATCTCTTCTCTTTTCTCTCATAGTTTAGCAAACATTCTTGCAAATTATGCAAAAAAAATCAGTGGGATGAAAAGGTAAGGTTGATCTCACATCAGAGAAAATCAGAAGCAAAAACTAAGAGAGAAAAAATATATTTCAACTTTGTTTTTCTTATCTCTTCTTTTTTTGGTTGGATTTAATGTGTGGGTGTGATTGAAATTAGTTGAAAATACCTAAAGTAGGCTATATACAAAATTTGAGCAAGATTAGCAAAAACTAAGAGAGAAAAAATATATTTCAACTTCGTTTTTCTTCTCTCTTACTTATTTTATTTGGATTGAATGAGTAGGTGTAGTTGAAATTGGTTGAAAATGGCTAAACAAGGCTATATACAAAATTTGAGCAAGATTAGAAATGATTTAGACTGGTTTCAGAAAAATCAGACCTAAAAATCCAACTGCGACATGTGTATATCACGTTGCATATCGTGTACATCAGTGTATATCACACACAAGTTTTTAAGGACGTCTGTGTATATCACTTTGTATATCGTGTATACAACATAATGTTTTTTATGGACGTCCGTATATATCACATCGTATTAACACGAATTTTCATGGATATACACAGACACACATAATATACATGAGATATCACTGATATACATAGAGATATACACGGGTTACAATAGGGGATACACATGTGGAGTCGTCTTGAACTTGAGTTNGTTTTTTATGGACGTCCGTATATATCACATCGTATTAACACGAATTTTCATGGATATACACAGACACACATAATATACATGAGATATCACTGATATACATAGAGATATACACGGGTTACAATAGGGGATACACATGTGGAGTCGTCTTGAACTTGAGT
>AWOL01S0151932.1:0-28616 GCA_000715115.1 Nicotiana otophora
AGTTGGACTAGGTCTGTAATGTTATTTAGGACTTGTGTGCAAAATTTGAGCTCAATCGGACGTGTTTTGATAGGTTTCGGCATCGAATGTGGAATTTTGAAATTCATAAGTTCTTAGGCTTGAATCGATGCACGATTCATATTTTAACGTTGTTTGATGTGATTTGAAGGCTCGACTAAATGCTTATGATATTTTAGGACTTGTTGGTATATTCGGACGGTCCCCCGAGTGGCTCGGTGTGTTTCGAGGTGAGATTTGAACGAGTTTGGGCATTTTGGCACTTTGATAATATCTGGAACAGTTGAAGTGCGGAGGGCACATTTTAGAGTGCTGAGGCAAAGCCTCATGTGCGGACCGTAGAGGAAAAGTACGTACTACTGAGGATATTTGCGGACCACAGAGGAAATGTGCGAACCGCATAGATCCTCTTGCGACCGCAGAAAGGAGAATCTGCAGGTTTGATAGCCTGACTTCGGAAGCTTATATCTTTTAATCTATAAGGAATTTGGAGATAATCCAAAAATAAAAGTTGTAGCCATTTGAGTCTAGTTTTCAGAAAGTTAAACTTTTTATTATTTGGACATTTTTACAGAATGTTATGGTTAATTTACTGAACCCTAGTAGTGCAGTCATTGTTGAAGTGCGACCCCACAATTTGGAATTGCGGCCGCGGAACCTGGAATGTGCGGACCGCACAAAACAAATGTGCGATCAACACAATAGAGTCACGCCCCATCCTCAAAAAGCGCAACCGGTACTCAACCGAGTGAACCAGACCGAGCAAGCATGTTAGATACTTTCTACCCCATTAACCCATGATCAAGAGAAGACGTGATTTCATTAATTATATAGTAGGAGTCTCATTCATACAATTCTAAATCATTTCATTAGTCATTGTGCTTTTAAGTCCTAAAATACACATTTCTTAAAGTTCAAGTGGAACAAATGGTCAAACACAACATGACTTGTTTAACATTCCCAATACCCATATACAACCCACATAGTGTCTACAGAGCCTCTAAAGATTCAAAAGAGAGTAAAGATGGTGCCGGCAATAAGGCCCAGGCTATACTTCAAAAAGTGACCATGATATAAACAAAAGGCACAATACATGACCCCAGAATGAAATGGGGCTCACCGAGTCTGCTGAGAAGAAGATGCAACATTATCTAAGATCCGCATTGTCTTTTATGTAACCACCTGCATCCATTTAAAGATGCAGCGCCCCCGACAAAAGGGACATTAGTACCGTCGAATAACACTAGTATGTAAAGCTAAGTACCAACTCAATAGAATGAATAATAATACAAGAGGAACAGTCAAGAACTGAATAAGGGCTTCAAATAATAGTAAAACAACAAGTTAAGGATCATGTGCGTTTTCAAGACAATTTCCATATTATTAGGTTGGGTGATATTTAGCACCAATAATCTACAATTCACAATACCCCTGTATTCTTACACGGAGTCCGATCTCAGCCCGATCGGCTAGGCCATCTCATTTGAGACATTACCACGATTTCATTATAATTTCCGGCACAGTACCACCATGTGTGCGGCATGGCGTCCGATCGCGGCCCGATCGGCTAGGCCATCTCATTTGAGACATTACCACGATTTCATTATAATTTCCGGCACAGTACCACCATGTGTGCGGCATGGCGTCCGATCGCGGCCCGATCGGCTAGGCCATCTCATTTGAGACATTACCACGATTTCATTATAATTTCCGGCACAGTACCACCATGTGTGCGGCATGGCGTCCGATCGCGGCCCGATCGGCTAGGCCATCTCATTTGAGACATTACCACGATTTCATTATAATTTCCGGCACAGTACCACCATGTGTGCGGCATGGCGTCCGATCGCGGCCCGATCGGCTAGGCCATCTCATTTGAGACATTACCACGATTTCATTATAATTTCCGGCACAGTACCACCATGTGTGCGGCATGGCGTCCGATCGCGGCCCGATCGGCTAGGCCATCTCATTTGAGACATTACCACGATTTCATTATAATTTCCGGCACAGTACCACCATGTGTGCGGCATGGCGTCCGATCGCGGCCCGATCGGCTAGGCCATCTCATTTGAGACATTACCACGATTTCATTATAATTTCCGGCACAGTACCACCATGTGTGCGGCATGGCGTCCGATCGCGGCCCGATCGGCTAGGCCATCTCCTTTGAGATATTACCACAATTGCATTCACAATACCACTGTATTCTTACACCCGATCTCGGCCCGATCGGCTAGGCCATCTCATTTGAGACATTACCACGATTTCATTATAATTTCCGGTACATTACCACCATGTGTGCGACATGGCGTCCGATCACGACCCGATCGGCTAGGCCATCTCATTTGATACATTACCACAATTTCATTCACAATACCACCGTATTCTTATACGGAGTCCGATCTCGGTCCGATCGGCTAGGCCATCTCATTTGAGACATTACCTTCTTCAGTCAATCATCTCACATCGAACTTCTTTCATATACTTTTAATTCATCGGCACTAATGATTACAATTACAAAATCGTTCTTGGCACTTGGCTGTATTTCATAGTTCCAGTTCCCTTTTCCACCTTCAAATATCATTATCATTATCGTCATCAATAGGGCTTCCCATTCAAGACATTAATTTATTTATGAGCAATTTGGGAAATCTCAGGCACATAGGGGCCTTTCATGCAATTTGGAAAAATAACCTTTATTTCAATCTTGACATGAAGTCTTAGCATTCCTAACACATATTTCATATTTTGAACATATTCTCAAATGGCAGGATGACATGATGAAGCATTTAGCATAGTCATTGAACAAACATCCTTTAACATAACCACATTATAAAAAGTCAATTTAATAATGATCAAGGACTTACTCCAATTACATAAACACCGTAGGATTCGATTCTAAGAAGAAGGGGGTTTAGCCAACATACCTCAATTGAGCTCCTTAAAACTCTAAGATGTTCCGAAATATTAGCCACTTCAATCTATTATAGCAATATAACAAAATTGAACTAAAATTAGGAAGATGAACATGGTTTTAGCTCATTTGAGCATACTATCAAACACTAGGTGTGCGTCAATGTTTTAAGGCTCTTTTTGTGAAAGATTCCATCATTTCCCAACCCCCTCTCTGCCATTATTAGCTCACAATCTTCCCACATACTACAAGGATACATGCATGCAAGGTAAGCACTCCCATCCCCATGAATTATCTTACTAATGGCCCATTCTAGTTACATTTTGAAATTAAGAGTTTGGGTGATAGAATCTTACCTTTTAGGAAGAAGACCTAGGTGCCTCCCTTGATAATCTTCAAGATTTTAAGTGAGAATTGAAGAATAATTTGATGAAGATCACTTCCCCCTCTAGGACCCTCTCTTACTCTAAAAATATCAAAAAGTATGCTCAAAATGGTCCAAGGAATATGTTTTAACGAAATAGGGTCGGGTTTAAAAATCCTAAAAGGAAGCTCAGGAACAAGGTCTGCGATCTCATAATCGATATGCGGACCGCATATCGATCGCATAATCGGTGACCAAAACAGCCAAAAATATGTCCGTGTCTGCGGTCACTATGCGGCCCGCAGACCTGTTCTGCGATCACATAATGAACCGCAGAACAGTTATGTGGTCGCATAGTCGACCGCAAAATTTCATCCAAACTGGCCCAATTAACTGCCTCACTTTGCGGCCATTATGCGGTCCACAGAGTGATTCTGCGGTCGCATAATGGACCGCAAAAACACATAACACTGCCAAACATTTTTTTTTACTTTTCACTGCATTGTTCAACCCAAAAAGTCTGAACTATTACAACACGTAAAACCAATTCAGCACCACGAAATATTATTTTTTTCTTTTGTAAAATTTTACGGGGCCTTACAAATGAGGTGTCAAATTTTGTACTATATAAGCGAGGGTTAGAGTATTATTTTACATTTGGACTTTGGAAGCTCGATTTGTGGCGATGTTTCGTGGGATTTTCTAGAACTTCATCGGGGTAAGTAATTCTAACTCGGATTTGGTTAATATACATGAATATATCATTATTTTCATCATTTAATTATCATTTTGAGATGAAAATTTGGAAAAATTGTAGAAACTTCATAAACTATAATTCGAGGATTTGAAGGTCACGTTGTGATCGGATTTAACTAATTTTAGTATGGTTGGACTCGTGGTTGAATGGGTATTCGAATTTTGTGACTTTTACCAAATTTCGAGACGTGGGCCTGGGGGTTAACATTTTGACTTTTGATTAAGGGCTTAGTATTTCCTTATGGAATTGATTCCTTTAGCCCGTGTTGATTGTATCAAATTGTTTGTGGCTAGATTCAAGGCAAGGGCGTGTTAGAGTAGAGATTTACACGGTTTAAGGTAAGTGACTTGTCTAACCTTGTGTGGGGGAAACTCCCCTCAGGTTTTGGTACTGTTATGGTATTTGCAATACGTGAATGTCGTGTACGCGAGGTGACGAGTGCGTACTCGGGTTAAATGTTAAAAATCTGGTTCTTGCTAAGTTATTTTCTTTTAATCCCTTAACTGAGTTACTCTAGCATGTGTAGTCATCATGGTTAGCCTAATGTCGCATATCTACGTGTCTTATCTCTTACTTGCAATTTGTGCAACATGCTTAGTTGGATTACCTGGTTCCTTGATTTTGTATTCGGTTTTTAACTGTAGGATTCCTTGCTGTAATTTCATTGTCCCATTAGTTATCTATTGTATTTTTATTTTTGGGACTACGAGGCGGTACCTCGGGAGCGCCTCTGTTATGTATTTACTTTTGGGACTACGAGGCGGTACCTCGGGAGCGCCCCTGTTGTGTATTTACTTATGGGACTACGAGGCGGTACCTCGGGAGCGCCCCTATTGTATATTTACTTTGGGGACTACAAGGCGGTACCTCCGGAGCGCCTATGCTGTTTACCTCTATTTGTTGTGTTGTTATCTTTCGGTAATTTATTATTATTCACTTCTCAGTCATTTCATTATATTATTATATCTTCTGCTTTGTTTCTTATTATTTCCAGTAGGGCCCTGACCTAACCTCGTCACTACTCTACTGAGGTTAGGCTTGGCACTTATTGGGTACCGTTGTGGTGTACTCGTACTATACTTCTGCACATCTTTTTGTGCAGATCCAGGTACTGCTTACCAGACCGGGTACCAGTAAGATAGCCCGTACGTGGAGACTTCAAGGTATATCTGCCAGTGTCCGCAGACCTCGGAGTCCTCCTCTACCTTTATTATGTTGTTTTCTTTATTTTTATTATACTCTGATGTATAGAGATACTTAGCATTTTCTCTTTAGAGCTTGTGACTTATTTATACAGGGTTTTGGGAGTTGTAACTATTTTGAATTGCAGTTTTTATTTATTTCAGATGATGAGGATTGAGTTCAGCTTTATATTCAGTCATTCCGCAAAATTATTAGGCTTACCTAGTCTTAGAGACTAGGTGCCGTTACGACATCCTCCAGAGGGAACTTGGGGTCGTGACAGTTACTGTATTCATCAATATATGGCGTGAATACATCTGAATACAGTCACATACAGCTGGACTCCCCTGTTTTTAGGCGATTTTTGCTATTGTATTCATGAATACATGGCGTGAATACATCTTAATATAGTCGCGTACAACTGGACTCCCCTATTTTTTAGGCGATTTTAATACAGTAGCGCGAATACACTACTGTAATAACTGAATAGTAGCTATAGAAAATAATTATGTATATGTTAACTATAGGATAATAGGAAGTTAATAGCCACTAAACAATAGTGATTTCTGAAAATTCCGTACTTTTAAATTATGTTTAAACTCGAGTACTTTAAAGTTTAAAGTAAAATGCTTCTCAACTAGTTAACAAAGAGCAAAAGAAGAGGAAAACCCTACTGTGTGCGTATGTGCGTATATTTCGTTTTAACATTTATTACATTTTATTTAAAAAATTCAATGTACCATAAATAACATTAAAGCCTCAACGGACTACCTTATTTACTTATCATTGAAAATTTTAGCCCTATAAGTCCAGCTACTTGTCACTTGCTAAAGTTCCCTTAATAAATCAAACATCAATTTTATCAAATTAATGGTAATTTCATTAAAGTAGCACTATTAAAATTAACTTTCACTATCAATTGGAATTACGACTAAGTTGAAAGTGAAGCATGACGACTTTACTGTTGTTGTCTTCACTTTCATTCATTTCCTTATTTAATGATAATATAGCAAATTAAGAAATCTTAGTATGGATTATTGAATTATAAAGTGTTTAAGAGTTAACTGGCAATTGTGTGGTTCATAATTTTTCAAGAACTTAAATTTAAGTTACTGTTCAAATTAAAACTTTTCTACTGCTTTTCATTTGACAGCGATTTGATTCTCTGATCACTTACTATTTCTTTAAAAGCTTGGTTTACATAATTTCTGCATAACAAAAAATTACTCTAAAAAATTGATACATTGAATAAACTAACAAGAATGTTGTTATTCCGCCCTTATAATGCTATTTTTACCATATATAATGAAACCAANGTTGTTATTCCGCCCTTATAATGCTATTCTTACCATATATAATGAAACCAAGGCTGCATGGGAACAATGTCTTAATGTAGGATAATATTTTTAAAAGGATTTTTTTGGAATTTGCCCTTAACTTGCGAAATAATGTAAATTGACCCTCAATTAATTGTTGGGATCAAATCTATCCATGTCATTACAGTAATGAGCTAGATTTACTTTTATTGACTACCAGCGGAAGCTTTCTAGCATGTGAGCCTCTTTTACTAGGAAAAATGATTAAAATGCACTTGAAGTCTTGAACTATGCGAAATAATCCAGATTTACTCTCGAACTTTCTGAAATAATGTAAACACCATCATAACAATCGATTCACCCACTCAAAACGTAACACCACATGAAGACCACCTTTGCGCCACTACCACTTAACCGGTTAACCCCCACAACATTCATAGAAAGAACAAATGAAAATTCCCACAAAAATCACCCCATTTAGGTGATCTCGCGCACACCAGTGATGTAAGCTAAGAATCCACCAAACTGTATAAAGAATCTGGTTCTCTATCAGTTCCCACAAAACACACACACAACAGTAAGTAAATGACACAATAATATTTTACATGAAAAACTCCTAGCTCACGGGATTAAAAATCACTACCTACACTCGTAGGATTTCAACAGCACTAACCGAACAACTTTAGATTACAACCTATTGTAACCTAGGAATTAAACTCTTAATCTCTCACCTACTTGCAATAACTATATTGCAAGCCTCTTTGTAACAACTCTATTACAAAGCTAACCACTTTGACTAAATCTAGTCAAACACAAACACAAGGTTTATGATTTACAAAGGTATCCTACGAGATGCTTCTAAATAAGCTGAGTAGGATTTACAAGTGAATAACATTAACAAAGATACAACAATACTAAGGACACACGATGTACTTAATGCTGGGATCTGGCCATTCGTTCTTGTTGATTCTTTATTCTTCAATACCTTGGAGTAAATGAAGGCGGCTCCAAACTTGAGAGTAAAATATATTTTAGGGTTTGCAAGTGTGTGTAATCCCTTGCCTCATGTTGGTAATATATAAGTGAGGTCACTAAGGATGATGCAAGAAAGTGTCCGGTACATAGTATGCTTCAACAGTGACTGCTGCACTATTGCGTGTGCAGTGTAGCAGCTTTAACAGTTGTAAAGAGTTGACTTGTACTGTGACCGGAGGAACTGATATCCATTTGTTCCCTCTATCATTCCCTTAACCGATTTCATTGGATCTTGTGTCAGACATTTGACTTATTGTTCTGAGCACGGAGATGCTTTGTATCAGGTTCCCTATCTGGTTCTCATATGAAGTTTGTTAAATCATCAAAACAAAAAGGCACATATGTAGGAGTAGAGTGCTCTTCTTGGGCAGAGGGAGCTGGTCCCTCTGTTGGCTCACGTGTAGTACTGATTGGTACCAAGTCACCTTGAGGCACCAGGTCCCCATTTCCATTTTCGTTCCCTCATTCTTCCTCCTGAACCCCAGCACTCACACCCCAGTCCCAGACTCCCTTCAACAACAATAAACAACATATTTCTATAGCTTCTTTCTCACCCATATCCTCCAACAATGCAGAATCAGTAAGAGCTACAAGAGCATTACCTTATGGAGATAGGATGTTTAATTCAAAATTTTCAACAGAGGGGGTGTGAGATACACCAGATGCTGACACGTCTACACCAAGACCAGTAACAATCACTTAGTCCACACTTTCTTCCTTAACCCGTTGACTTGAGGCCTTTATACCTTCTTCCCCTTCCACCAGTCCTTCTGCTTCCATTTTTTGTGTTGTAGCAGAGGGAGAGGTCAAAGCGACAAACTTCTTAGGAGTTTGATTTTTCCGACTACAATAGGAACCAGAACTTGACGGAGTAGGAGAGGAGACAGTGGTTGGTGGTTGGTTGGAGAAGGGGGTTTTAGCAGGTGAAGGTTGAGGCTCCGATCCTGATGGTTGTACTTCATAAGATGAAGACACAGTAAGGATTTCAATGGTGGCTTTAGGAGACTCGGATTGCTGAGAAGACATCATTATTGTTTTAGAGAGAAGACACGAAAGAGAGGGTTTTCAGAGAGAAAGAAAGAGTTTGATGGCTTTGATGTAGACAATTATGAGAGACATGTCTTTTGGGGTTATTTTAAGGGAAAAAGGGACCAGTTACAAATGGACACGATGGAATGGGTAGTCGGGTCGGTTTGTAATGGGTGTGACATTTGGGTTTAAAAGATATGGGGAAAAGGGCGGACACACTTAATGACGTGGCACACTAGCAGTTCAAAATGCGTATGAGCGTAAGAGGGACTACTAACCTGAGTCACGGGAACCACGTTCCCTGACTAATTTTGCAAACATGAGCACCATCCTTCTAACAAATTTGCATTGTCATTAGCTGTTTGTTTGTCCTGTGATTGCCATGCGTGTTTACCTGAAATAGTATAGATTTGAGTTAGCAGTTGCCAGAAAACACTTTATAGCAATTCACCATACCATCCTATCATAGCTAGTCATTGAGGGACCGGGTTCTTAGTTTAATTTGATCAGTCCCAGCTCCAATTGATTCTTTTTAAAATGCTCTCAGCTCGATGCTTTGGTGAAGATATCAGCTACCTGGTTCTCTATTTTACAGAACTTCATACAGATGAGACCCTTTTCAACATTGTCCCTCAGTAAATGGAGTCGCACATCAATGTGCTTTGTCCTCTTATGATGAATCGAGTTCTTTGCCATATTCAGGGCACTTGTGTGGCACACAGTCAGAGAATACACCAAAATCTTCTAATTGTTGCTTGATCTACAGTAGTTAAGCACAACATAAGGCAGCTGCGACATATTCATCTTCTACTGTGGAGAGGGCCACATGATTTTGTTTCTTTGTACCCCATAAAATTAAGCATGATCGCAAAAAGTGTGACATACGAGATGTGCTCTTTCTATCCACCAGAAAACTAGCATAATCAACATCAACATACCAAATTAAGTCGAAGTTATCTCCCGAGGGATAATAAACGACCAGCTCCTATGTTCCTTTGCGATATCTCATAATTCTTTTAACGGCTTTCAAATGAGATTCTTTTGGACTTGATTAGAATTTGGCACATAACCCAACACTGAACACAATGTCAGGTTTGCTGGCTGTTAGATAAAAGAGAGAACCAATGATACCCCAATATATGGTTTTATTTATTAGGGAACCACGTTCGTCCATGTCTAGACGAGTGGCTGTAGCAATAGTAATATCAATGGTCTTTGAACTTTCCATCTCAAACCTCTGTAGAAGCACCTTAATGTATTTCTGCTGACTTATCATCGTTCCCTTATAGGCTTTCTTAACTTAAATTCCTAGAAAGAAGTTCAGTTCCCCCATCATACTCATTTTGAACTCGCTTCCCATAAACTTGGCAAACTCCTCACACAAGGAATCATTTTTTGCACCGAAGATGATGTCGTCAATATAGACCTGCACAATTAGCAGGTTCTTTCCTCTTTTCTTTAGAAAAAGAGTGCTGTCAATTTTCCCCCTAGTGAATCCATTCTCGAGAAGGAACCCGGACAACCTTTCATACCATGCACGAATTGCCTACTTTAATCCATATAAGGCCTTGTCAAGCTTGAAGACATATTCAGGATCATCATGGCATTCAAAACCTGGTGGTTGTTTGACAAAAATTTCTTCCTTCAAATATCCATTCAGAAATGCACTATTGACATCCATTTGGAATAATTTGAATTCCATATGAGATGCAAAAGCAATAACAATTCTGATGGCTTCCATTCTTACAATTGGAGCAAAAGTTTTATCATAATCAATTCCTTCCTCTTGATTATAACCTTGAACCACCAGCCTGTCTTTATTTCTTGTTGTATTGACAAATTCATCAAGCTTGTTTCTGAACACCCACCTAGTTCCAATAACTGTTCTATCTGATGGTCGAGGAACCAGGTGTCATACTCTGTTTCTCTCAAATTGACAAAGCTCTTCTACGTTAGCAGCAATCCAGTCAGCATCTTTCAATGTTTCCTTGATATTGTTTGGCTCAATTTGAGACAGAAAACCCGAGAAAACAAACATGTTTCTTGTCTTTGATCTAGTCAGAATTCCTGAATCCAGAGGAGTGATTACATTCTAGAGAGTATGTGAGCATTTGTGCTTCCAGTTAGGCACCTGAGTCTCAGGGTATGAAGGACCAGGTTCCGCCGTATGAGACCCATCATTAGCATCCATGGAGGTGTGAGTACCACTTCTCTGCTCAGCATCAGGGGTGCCTTGCACAACATCAACAACTCTATTTTCTGCTTCAGTTGTTGTGATGGAGGGACCATGTTCCTCCAAATCAGCTGGAGGTTCTGTTGCATCTTTTTCACTAGACTCCTTGACCTGACTCATCAGATTTGCCTTCCCATTTGCCATATCAATGACTTCTCCATGAACCTTTGAATACTCTCCATCTTGATCATTCTTATCATATGAATCCTTCACACTTGAGTGGTGTGATTCATCAAAGATTACATGTACGCTATCCTCTACGCATTGAATTCTTTTGTTGTAGACCTTGTATGATTTGCTTTGTGAAGAATAGCTAAGAAAAATTCCTTCATCACTTTTAGCGTCAAATTTTTCCAACGCTTCCTTACCATTATTGAGAACAAAATATTTGCAACCAAATGCTCTTAGGTAAGTCAGCTTTGGTTTTCTCCCATTTAGCAATTCATATGGGGTCTTGTTTAGGAGGGACCTGCTTATCAGATAGCAGGCAGTGTTCACTACCTCAGCCCAAAAACTCTTTGGTACACCACTGTCAATTAGCATCGTCCTTGCCATGTCTTCAAAAGTCCTACTTTTCCTTTACATAACACCATTTTGTTGGGTGTTCTGGGAGCTAAAACATTATGACTTATACCATTTTTAGCACAAAATTCATCAAATTTTACATTGTCAAACTCAGTACCATGATCAAATCTTATGTTCACAACATTATGGCTCAGCTTCACTTGAATCTGCTTCACAACGGCAGCAAAGACTGGAAAGGTTTCATCCTTGGTTCTGATGAAAAAGTCCATGTGAATTTGGAATAATCATCAACAATAACAAAGATGTACTTCTTTCCTCCTATGGTGGGCATCCTTACAAGTCCATACAGATCCATATGGAGAAGATCCAGTGGACTTAAGGTGCTTACTTCATTCTTTGGCTTGAATGAGGACCTAACTTGCTTCTCTTGCACACATGCATCATACACCTTGTGATCTTTGAACTTTGACTTCGGTAGCCCACAAACCAAGTCGTTATTAATTAGCTTGTTCAATAGAGAGAAGCTTGTATGTCCCAATCTTCTGTGCCGCAGTTTAGCATCACCATCAATAACACTCAGACATATAAGATTGCCACTGTTCAGAGACTCAAAGTCTGCAACATAGATGTTTTTGAATCTTTTTGCTACCTGAACCACTTCACCAGTTACAATATTGGTGACTGTGCAATAATTTGATAAGAACTCCACTTTGTGTCCTTTATCGCAGATTTGAGAGATACTCAACATGCTGTATTTCAAGCCATTCATAAAATACATATTTTCAATAAAATAAGTGAGTGTCCTCCCAATTTTTCCAACTCCCAGAATGTATCCTTTTTTTGCCATTACCAAAGGACACACTCCCACCTTGCAGGGCTTTGGGTGAAAGAAAATCATCAGTACTTCCAGTCATGTGTTTAGAGCAGCCATTATCCATGTACCATCTTTGGCTGCTTCCTTTCACTGCTGCCTACACAAGGAAATCCGATATTAGACTTAGGAACCCAAACAAGTTTGGGTCCCTTGTAGTGAGAAAAGAGGCGAATTAAACTTATTTTTGTCCAAGCAGGCATCACACGTTCCTTTTTTTAGAGAACCAGGTTCCTTAGCAGTAGATACTTTTTTAACAAAAAATTTATTTTTCTGTTGGGACTGAAACCTTGCTTTAGAGGAATCATTGAAATGGCCAGTGTTATTATAATGAGTGCAAAGCCAGTTATCAGGTACAATAATATACTTGCTATGTAGGTTGTAGGGAGCCTTTTCTTTTTGGAACCCGATTCCCTGCCTGTTCCCCACATTACTTTTATACATGGAAGTGATTGTGTTAGAGGACCAGGTCCACTTCAGAGATTTATCTAGGTCATTTTTAATCCTGCTTAGATATTCCTGAAGCTGTCTATTTCTTTCAAGTTCAGCACAAAGACTCAATTTTGCCTTTTTGAGTTCATTTTCAAGATTAAGGTGTGCCTCACTCGCCATTTCCTTTCCTTTTGAAGAGTTCATGCAATTTTCTATTGAAGTTTGTACAGAATTATTATCCTTTTTTAAATCCTCTACTATTTCCTTTAGATCCACAACTACTACCAGAAAGCCATCTATCTCATCTTCTACCTCTTCAATTTTCTTAGTTAGAACATCTTTTTCTTTCTTTAAATCCTCTATTGTTTCTTTCAAATCAACAACTACGACCACTAAATCATCTCTCTCATGCTCTACCTCTCATATTTCCTCAGCTAAAGCATTTTTATCATTAATGAGATTATGGTAAACATCAATCAAGACATTAGCTACAAATACTAGCTTCTTTTGTGAATAAGACTTCAAATTTCTTTGAACGTCTAGAATGTTTACCTCATCTTCATCCTCATCAGATTTTGCCATCAGGGCAAATATGGAGTCATATTTTGTTGCTTCGCTTTCAACGGCCATCATGGAGGTGTCTCCTTATTCATCATCATCCTCAGATTCACTAGAGGAATCTCCCCTTGCAGCAAGAGCTTGTTTCACAATATTATCAGCATCTCTTCTCTTGAATTTCCTGTCTAGGACCGGATTTCTCTTAACCGTCTTATCTGTGTTGTGCTTGTAATGGTCCTGCTTATGGAGAGGATAATCTTTGATGAAATGTCATGGCATATCACATTTGTGACAACAATCATAGCCTTTTGTTCTGCTAGAGCTGCCCTTTTTAGGAATACCTCTATTTCTACGAACCATTTTCTGAAACCTCTGTGTCAAATAGGTCATGTCAGCATCATCACCACTTGAGTCATTGTTGTATGCTTTGAGAACCAGGTTTTTCTACTTTTTGGGTTTTCTTCTTTCATGATCCTTCTTCTTCTTCATTTCGTAGGTCTTACAGATTTCCAATGAGTTCGTCAATCGTCAGCTTTTGCAGATTTTTTGCCTCTGTGATAGCATTGACTTTGCTCTCTCAGGAACCAGTTAACACACTGAGTATTTTTCTGACCATGTTTTTCCTTGGGATAATTTCTCCTAGAGAATAAAGCTCATTGATAATGGAAGTGAAACGAGTATACATGTCCTGAATGGACTCATCCTCATTCATCTTGAAGAGTTCATACTCAGTAGTGAGCATGCCAATTTTTGACTACTTGACTTGAGTGGTACCTTCATGTGTAGTTTGGAGAGCCTCCCAGATCTCCTTGGCAGATTAACAAGCTAAGATTCGGTTGTACTCGTCTGGTCCAATACCATAGATGAGGATCTTCTTTTCTAGGAAGTTTTTCTCGATGGCTTTACAATCGACATCATTGCACTACTTTCGTGTCTTTGGAACTTGAATATTTGTCTCGCCAATGGTCTTCATAGAAATAAAGGGGTCCGTCACAGATGACATCCTAGAGCTCCGAATCTTTAGCCATGATAAAATCATGCATTCTTGTCTTTCACCATCCATAGTATTGTCCATTGAATCTTGGTGGTCTGTAGGTTGATTAACCTTCTTCAAAAATTGGTGGAGCAGCTATGCAGATCCTTTCTAGGTGTTAGCTTTATAGAAAGAACCCGCTCTGATACCAATTGATGTAAGCTAAGAGTTCACCAAATTGTATAGAGAACCTAGTTATCTATCAAATCCTACAGAACACACACAACAGTAAGTAAATGACACAATAATATTTTACGTGAAAAACTCCCAGCTCACGGTATTAAAAACCATGACTTACACTCATAGGATTTCAACTTCACTGACTGAGAAACTTTAGATTATAACCTATTGTAACCCAGGAATTAAACTCTTAATCCCTCACCTACTTGCAATAATTATATTGCTAGCCTCTTTGTAATAACTCTATTACAAAGCTACCACTTTGACTAACTCTAGTCAAACACAACACAAGGTTTATGATTTACAAAGGTATCCTACAAGATGATTCTAAATAATCTGAGTAGGAGTTACAAGTGAAGAGTATTAACAAAGATACAACAATATTAAGGACACACTATGTACTCAATTCTCGGATATGGTCCTTCGTTCTTGTTGATGCTTTATTCTTCAATGCCTTGGAGTAAATAAATGAGGCTGCACACTTGAGAATAAAATATGTTTTAGGGTTTGCTAGTGTATGTAATCCCTTACTTCATGTTGGTAATATTTAAGTGAGGTCACTAAGGATGATACAAGCAAGTGTTCAGTACACAACTTGCTTTAACTGTGTTTGTTGTACTGTTGCATGTGCAGTACAACAACTTTAACAGCTTTAAAGAGTTGACTTGTACTTGTGACTGGAGAAACTGATATCCATCTGTTCCCTTTGCCGTTCCCTTAACTGATTTCATTGGAACTTGTGCCAGATATTTGACTTGGTGTTCTGAGCATGGAGAGGCTTTGTAATGGTTCCATATCTGGTTCTTCTATGAAGTTTGTTAAACCATCAATAACAAAAAGGCACATAACTTATACCTTCATTGTTATTACTTTTTTGTTCACCATTATATCTCTACTAGAAGGCCACATCCCTAAAAAATTATATCTCCACCCTGATCACCACAATATTATTGTAAAGATTTAGGAGCTAAATCTGTGTACCTCAGTTTGTTTTAGAATTATGAGGTCGATATAGAGTTGTGATATCACTATTAGTGACCTGAGAAGGATTGGTGACATTGTTGTATCGATAACATTCTGGTACAGAGGTGACAATTTAACTTGGTGCAATTGATCATTATATGGGTTCCATTTGGCTAATCATTTGGGGCTTAAGGAAGGTCACTTTCACTAGTCTTTGAGCAAAGGGGATAGACCTAGCTATTGGAGGTTTTGCATGTTGAAGAACACAGTGTTGCTGCATCGGAACAGTGATGCTATGTTTCAATGTACAGGGGAAATTTTCAAATTTGGACCATTTTGCATAGTTCAATAGAAAATTTGACACTTTTCTCTTGTAAAAAAGTTTCACTTTTTGGAAAACCCTTCATTGGTAGTCAATAAAGGCAAATTTAGCCTCCTTTTGTAACATCAAAGATATATATAACTACATTATTAACAGAGGCAATTTAGACCATTTCACAAAGTTAGGGTCAAAATTGGAACCCTTTTAAAGGACATTGTTTGACCAAAAAGCATAACTTTCGGTTAAAACTATTGTATTTATATAATGGTGGGTTAAACATAGTTAACGATAATATCTCTAAATGTGAATCCTGAAAATGTGGATAACGTGGGACAGATCTAGTGGGAGATTGACAATAACATGCATTAAATATTCCAATAAGTATGAGCAATAATGGAGGAGTAACTAGTAATAATTAGCAATAAATGGCATTTAAGTAAATAAGAGGAATAATTCACCTAATAAAGAATGAACTAGATGATTGTTCCTCCTAACAATGATGAGTGACAAATAAATCCTAGAATATCTAAACTATTCTCGGATCTGATGGAAAAGTATGAAATAATATGAACAAGAAACTTGATGAAAAGGTAATGTTTGTATCTTTGCTAGAGAGAGAGAGAATCTTTCTCAGAAATCTGTTCTTATCATATCAATATTACTTACCCATTTTCCTTATCTTTTGTCCTCTTTATATGGGACATATCCCTAGTAAACCATAATAGTACATGTGCATAGAATATTCTTTAGAATATTCCCTCTATTATCCTATTCTAAAAACTAGTCGTTATGATTCTTTCCGCGAACTTCATCCACGACCATTATAAGCATCCCGACCACGAACTTCGCCATTTCCTAATCGACCTCAACTGAATTTTCCTCAATACTTCCTCGCCCTAAATGTTCCGTGGTAGATTTCGACCTATATAGTTAGTCCCTCTGCTTATTGAGGTCATCCTCAAATGACCTTGATAAGCGAACTTTATTGGTTATGGTCGATGAGAGTGGATGAGTGGGTCGGGCAGTAAAGTTTGGGACGAGCTAGAAACCTGGCCTTTCATGAGCCACAACTTTTGGGGTTGCGTCATTTTTGCACTAGAATGACATCATGCGTCATTTTGACGCATTTTCTATATGCTTTGCATTGTTTCACGTGCGACTGCCAGTTGGAGATCCCATTTCGATTCCAGTGCTGGGTAATGATGGCATAATATCTTTGTTTTGATGCCTGAACTCTTATAAATAGAGATGTGATAACATTCATTTGTTCTTTACGTGTTTTTCTCATCAAAACCTTGTGACTTATTCTCCTTCCTCCCTTGTTGTGTGTCTTTTTTTCTGGTCTGAGTGCTTCATGTTGCTTCTAATCTTTCTTTGCCTGAATATCCTTTCTCTCATAAAAAATATGGCTAATGTATCTTCTGATTTCGGTGTGGGAACTGACCCTGCCCTTTGGCGGTGCTTATGCCTTCTCATGCTGATGGCATCTCTGTCGCCATTGAAGATGAGAACTTTCCTACGGTGGAGGAAATAATTACTCGTAGCGAGAAAGTTAGGTCTGATTTTTTGAAGGCGCCTGAAGATGAGCCTGAGGGCAAAATTTAACATTCATGGCCACATCGATTTGGTCCCAGAAGGGCGTGATGTGGTACAAATCCACCACCCCGAGTATTGCGCGTTCTATGTATATCCCTTCCAGGTCGGCTATGCTCTTACTCTTCTCCTATTGGAGGAGGAATTCTGTTGCTACTATGGCATGTGCCCGGCCCAACTCGCCCCATATATCTACAAGCTCATCAGGATGCTAACTAAATTTGCGGAGTTAGCCGGGGTCGAGATCACACTCTGGCATCTGATGCATCTCTTCGCCCCTAGTTTCTATATGGGGACAATGTTGAACCTTCACCATTAGGAGGCAAATACCTGGTGGTAAAGATGGACGACACGGCAAATCGTTAGTTATAGCATAACTTATTCTTTGCCAGAACCGAAAACATGGTGGCCAACGCGGACGGCTTCCCTGAGACTTGGAACTACACTCGTAAGTGTCTATTCTTGTTTTGTTAAAACATTTGATCTGTCAGCCTTAGTGGTAGGTTCTAAAATTCTATCCCTTCTTTATGCATCCAAGACTACGCCCCCTCCTTTGGCCGGGGACATTTATGACTGGGTTAGCCGGATTCTGCCTCACATCGTGGGAATTCATGAGTGGCCGGGCTTTCTCAAGAACTTCGGGCATACTCCTTCCTTGGCCGATGAGTTTATCTATATATGTTTTTGTTGTTTTGGCCTCATGGTCGCCTACTTATTGTAGTTTGCTCTTGGTGGTAATGATAACCTTGCTTTGATTTTTTCTTTTTCAGACCGAGGATCTTCAAGGAGCCTGGGGCTCCTCCTCATGTGTTTCGTAAGAGGAAGGCTGCCTCATCTTCGGCGTTTATTCCCACTTTGACCATGGCTAGACTTGCTCGATCATCTGCTTCTATTCCTTCCTCAACCGCGACCAGGTCTGCTCAGTCGTCGGCCCCATTTACTGCTGCCTCATCGTCGGTTTCTTATCCGCCTGGGGATATTTTGACAGTGGATCTTCCGGCATTCCCTTTGCACTGTCTCGTGGACGAGGAGGAGGAGTCATCGCCGAGCGGCGGGAATTTGGTTCCCTATAAGAGAAGATCGGTGGAAATTGATGATGGGGTAGCACAGGCTGTAGATTCAGTAAGGGATGATTTTGTCACCCGTGAGACGGCGACCATAATACTTGAGGACGATGTGGAACTGGCATCTGATGTTCCAATATCGGCGGAGGCCATTGAGGGCATACCTCTTCTTTTTACGGCGGTAGGAGACGAAGGGCCAGCCACTGTGGCTTCTAATAATTTACGGCAGGAGGGACCGTCGACTTCTCAGCCGACTAATGATGCTTCTTTGCCGACCAAGGGGAGAGGCAAAGGCATTGCCGAGGATGGCTATGAGACGGGTTCTGATCTCGTGCTGACGAGATGAGGATGATGGAGTAGGGATTTACCCAGCTGGAGATGAGACTGGAAGGGTCCACACAGACTATTGTGATCCCCATGGATCAGAATTTATTGAAAGATACTGAGAATGTGGTTCCTGCCTTCAGTCCCCTTTATTCCGATGCGGAGAGTCGAACTCTCCAAGAGCTAAAAAATGCTACCTTATCGAGGATCATAGCCGATCTCACTCTCAAGGTAAGTTTTTCGACGCTTCTGTTCATTATGCTCAACGTTTAGGATTTGTTCTTACTCTTGTCTGTTTTCTTTTTCTTTTATTTTCAGGCTATGATCTTGGAAATTGAAAGCGCCCGAATAGAGGAGCGGTGCAAGGCTACTTTTATGAAGTTGCAGCAAAAATACCGCGAGTACTGTGGCAAGCACCAAGAAATTTGTAGGCTGTTTGGTGAAAGCGACAATTTCTAAGCTCTTTGAGATGAACTGAAGGAGAAGGATGATGAGTTGGTGAGGGTCATCAAAAAGTGCAACGTCCTCGAGGGGACGCTAAGAAATAAAGAGGAAGAGATCGAGGTTAGCCGAGGGGTCGAAGCCCAGTGCGGCAACTTTCAAGCCCGGGTGGTTTCTCCGTGCACCCAAATTGAGGAGTGGCAATTCAAAGCGGATGCTCTAAGAAGCAAGGTCACCGAGAAGGCATAGGACCTTGGGAAAGCTGAGTTTGCTCCGTCGGGGGATTTGAGGAAGGCGAAAGCTTTAGAGGTAGTGATCTGTATTCTTCGCTCTAAGCGAGAAAGTAACTTGGAGACTGCCAAGCTTAAAGAAGTGCAGCTTGATGAGAGGATTGGGGAGTTGGAGAAGACAACTCTTTCCTTCAGGACCAGGTGGCCACCTTAGAGGCCGAGAAGGCTCAAATGCTTGCACAACCGTCATATTCTCACACTTCATATTTCCCAAACGTTTCCCGGGGACTATACGAGGAATGGATTCATGTTGAGGCTCAGTTGTACATGTTCCGAGATTTGCATGTGGCGGGGTCTATTCCTGGGGATGCCCTTGAAGATGCTCGTGTTAAGGCCCGTGAAGCTCGAATCGCTTGCGGATATGATCCTGCTACGCTAGAGGACAGTGACGATGAGAGGGATGTGGATTTGGATCAGATTGAAGAGGATACCCGGTACGAGGGCGTGTACCCTGAGGGAGGTTGTGATGGTGAGGGGGTAGATGGTCAAGCCGATGTCACTCATGGTCCTGGTGGCGACCAATAGTTTTTCTTTTTGTTTCATTTATTTTTCTACAAACTTGTGCATTTGTTGTAGGCATGTTTACAAGCCCTTATAAAAATACTCTAAGTATGAAATACTGACTTTGTTACTTATACCCGATTCTTTTTCTTTGGTTCGCGCTTATATGCTTTTTGATTTTCTTGGCAGTAATCATTTAGCTCGAATAAGGTTAAACACATCCTAAGTTTAATTATGGCCGAGGATTAGCAGGTGTTAGTTAGAACGAGGTCGAACCAAAACCTAAGTTTGATTAAGGCCGAGGGCTAGTTAGGTGTTAATTCGAACGAGGCCGAATATAACCTATATTTAGTTATGGCTGAGGGCCAGTTAGGTATTAATTCGAACGAGGTCGAATATAACCTATGTTTAGTTATGGCCGAGTTCCAGTTAGGTGTTAATTCGAACGAGGTCGAATATAACCTATGTTTAGTTATGGCCGAGGTCCAGTTAGGTGTTTATTCGAATGAGGTCGAATATAACCTATGTTTAGTTATGGCCGAGTTCCAGTTAGGTGTTAATTCGAAAGAGGTCGAATATAACCTATCTTTAGTTATGGAATGTCTAGTTAGATGTTAATTCGAACGAGGTTGAATATAACCTATGTTTAGTTATGGCCGAGGGCCAGTTAGGTGTTAATTCGAACGAGATAGAATATAACCTATGTTTAGTTATGGCCGAGGGCCAGTTATGTATTAATTCAAACGAGGTCGAATATAACCTATGTTTAGAAAGATATTCCTCTAGGTGTGGCATTTGTCGACGTTGTAAACTTTGAGGCAACGTTGCCTTGGTTGTATATCCGAAGAAATAGAAATAAACTTCATGCATTTGTGCTTTGTTCATACACTTGGAGAAATTTACATCTTTTATCGGGCTAATGCTGGCATTCCAGTCCCAGTTTATCTAGTCCCTTCAATGGTCGACCTGGAGAAGTCTTGAGAGGTCGAGCAATGAACTAGTCGTCCTGTGCCTCCGTCTGTGCGCACTTTGACCTGAAGTGTCCTCTTCGTCGCCTAGTTCAAAACCTCCTCGAGAAAACCCAATTGGGACAAAACTCAAGTGAGGGGAAAAATATTACGACTTAGGGGAAGCTTTATCTCTTAAAAGTTGAAGTACTTGAGGTGGGTAATATTCTAGTTGTTTGGTAGTAGCTTTCCTTCCATTGTTTCTAGTTGGAATGACCATTTGTTCGTTGTTGCCGTGATTTTGTACAGCCAGTTCCAATTTCTTCCCATTTTACCTTCACGTGGGTCTTTACTTGCTTGTGTTTTAGCTTTAAGCACGTAGTCCCTGAATTTGAGTGGCTTGACCTTTGCCTTTTTGTTATAATAGCGTTCTGCTTGTTATTTTTGGGCGATCATCCTTACGTAGGCCATATCTCTTCGTTCTTTGACTTCGTCGAGCTCCTTCCTTCTGCTTTCATCGTTCCTTGATCCGTTCTCGTGGGAGTATCTTAGGATGGGCTCCCCGACTTCGACTGGAATTACTGCATCAGTCCCATAGACTAATGAGTACGGTGTCTCTCTTGTGCTCGTCTTCGGCATTGTTCGGTAGGCCCAAAGTACTTCTAGTAATATTTCCAGCCACAGCCCTTTAGTGTCTTTATGTTTTTTCTTCATGATGTTCAGTATCGACTTGTTGGAGGACTCCACTTGTCCATTGTCCACGAGATGATATGGCGTTGAGAGTATTCTTTTGATATGCCATTTTTCAAAAAGTCCAGCGACCTTCTTTCTTGTAAATTGGGGTTCGTTGTCGCAACTGATCACTCTGAGGAGGCTGAATCGGCATACGATGTTTTCCATATGAAGGCGATAACTTCATGTTCATGTATCTAGGCGAATGCTCCTCATTCTATCCATTTGGATAAATAGTCAGTTAAAACCAAAAGGAATCGTACGTTACCTCATCCTGCCGGGAGGGGGCCTACGATATCCATTCCCCATTTGATGAACGGCCAAGAGGAAGTGACTGTGTGGAGGTGTTCGCCTGCTTGGTGAATCATTGGGGCATACTTTTGGCATTGCTCGCATTTTTTCACGAAGTCCGCGACCTCTTTTTTCATGGTGGGACAATAATACCCTGCCCGTATAAGGCATCTCACCAAAGACCGATTGCTGGAATGAACTCTGCAATGGCCTTCGTGGACCTCTTCAAGAATGCACCGCGTCTTATTTGGGCCTAAGTATTTCTCTAGAGTGTACGTTCTCTTATACATGTCATTGTGGATGATGATATACCTGGCTGCTTGCAGTCTCAGTTTCTTGGCTTCTTTTTTTATCACCTTGGAGTACACCATCCTGCAAATATGTGACAATATGGTTGCGCTAGTCCCAAGTTAGGTTTAGAGTTCTTACCTCGATTAGGTCTATCGATGAGTTAAAAAGGTTGACTACACTTTTGTCTCCAGTTGTAATGTTTTTGGTGGCTGCAGCTAATTTGGCGAGGCCGTCTGCCTCGATATTCTGTGTTCGGGGGATTTAGTCGAGTTGGCATTCGTCGAACTCGGGCAGTAGCTTGCAGATTTCGATCTGGTACTTTTGCAACCTTTATCTGGAAAGCTCATGTGACTTTGTTGACAACGAGTTGAGAATCACAACGTAGTCTTAGCCATTTCGCCCTGTATTTGAGTGCTAGTCTCAACCCTGTAATTACAGCCTCATACTCAGCCTCATTGTTAGTCATGTCCGGGCACCTTATGGACTGGCGAATCACTTCGCCGGTTGGGACTTCGAGTACGAGTCCCAGTCCATACCCTGATGCATTGGACGCGCCGTCAGTGTGCAGGACCCAGAGGTCTTGTGTTTGGGGAGAAGCGTGGAACGTTTTTTTTTCGAGTTCGGGCATTATTTTTGCGCTGAAGTCGGTGACAAGGTCTGCAAGGACTTGTGACTTTATCGATGTTCGTGGCTCATATATGATATCGTGCTCGCTTAGTTCGATGGCCCATTTGGCCAACCTGCCCAATAGCTCGGGTTTATGTAAAACGCTTCTTAGGGGGGAAAGTCGAGACGACCGAGATGGGGTGGAATTGGAAATATGGTCTAAGCTTTCGTGAAGCTACGACTAAGGCCAGAGCCAGTTTTTCGAGGTGAGGGTATCTCGTCTCGGTGTCGACTAGTGTTTTGCTAATGTAATAGATGGGAGACTGCGTACTTTATTTTCTCGGACCAGGACTGCGCTCACAGCTACTTCGAATACGGTGAGGTAGACAAGGAGACGTTCCCCGACTCTGGTTTTGAAAGTAATCGTGGTGATGAAAAATATGCTTTTAGTTCCTTCAGGTCTTGGGCGCACTCAGAAGTTCATTGGAAGCCATTATCCTTCTTGAGTACGCCAAAGAATCTATGACACTTATCTGATGATTGCGAAATGAATCTTGAAAGGGCGACGATATGGCCAGTTAACCTCTAAACCTATTTTTTGGTGGTTATGTGTTCTGGTATTCCTTCGATGGCCCTGATTTGATCAGGGTTGACCTCGATCCCTCGCTGCGACACCAGGAAACCTAGAAATTTTCCTGATGCCACGCCGAATGTGCACTTTTCGGGATTCAGTTTCATTTCGTACTGTCTGACTATGCCGAAGGTTTCTCTTAGGTGGTCGATGTGATCCTCTTTCCTTTTGGACTTGATCAGCATGTCGTCTATATAGACTTCCATTGTTTTGCCGAGTTGGTCTTTGAACATCCTCGTCACTAACCCTTGGTAAGTTGCCCCTGTATTTTTCAACCCGAAGAGCATGACTCTGTAGTAGTACGTTCCCTTATGAGTGATGAAAGTGGTTTTCTCCTGATCCTCTTCTTCCCTAAGGATTTGATTATAGCCCGAGTAGGCGTCCAAGAAGCTCAGTAGTTCATGCCCGGCTGTTGTGTCGATGAGTTGGTCGATATGAGGTAACGAAAATGAATCTTTGGGGCATGCTTTGTTCAAATATGTAAAGTCTACGCACATCCTCCATTTCCCATTCTTCTTTTTCAACATGACCACGTTGGCGACCCATTGGGGGTATTTCGACTCCCTGACAGAGCTGTTTTCCAATAGTTTTTCCACCTCTTTGTGTACCGCATCATTAATTGCGGAGTTGAACTTACGCCTAATCTGCCTCACTAGGGGGATGGAATGGATCGACATTTAGCTTGTATGTCGCGATTTCCTTCGGGATACCTGGTATATCTGCATAGCTAAAAGAAAATAAGTTCGCGTTAGCAGTTAAGAATTGACGAATTTACCTGGTTCCTAAAGCTTCCGATTTAAGCTTTCTTGTTGTGGTCGTCGTTGTCTAATTGAACGGGGTCGAGTTCTTCTACGGTCGATCCCACAGCTTCTACCGTATTGGGTCTCTGATGACATTTTCGCTATCATCGCGCACCGACCTTGACCCTATTGATTGTTATGCCTCTTTTTCTTTGTCCTTCGTTTGTTGAGTGACCGTTAAATCTAGAGCGATGCGGTAGCATTACCGGAATGTGCGTTGTTCCCCTCATATGCTGAATATTCCCCATGGAGTTGGGAATTTATGACTTGGTACAAGCTGGAGGGGATGACTCTCATGGTGTGTATCCATGGTCGCCCTATTATGGCATTGTATGATGTGTCCTAGTCCATGATATGGAATGTGATTTCCAGAGTGACTCCGCTGGCCAGGACAGGGAGTGTGATCTCTCCAGATGTTCGCCCCACTATATTGTTAAAGCCTGTTAGCGTGATGCAGCGCGGCACTATCCTATCCTCGAGTTTCATTTGTGCAAGTACTCGAGGGCGGATACTGCACGCGCCGCTCTCATCATCTACCAAAATGCGTCTCACATCGCTATCTAAAATTTGTAAGGTGATAACAAGGGCATCACAGTGAGGGAAAACCAAACTGTTGGTATCTGACTTATCGAAGACGGTACTTTCTTCAAGTTTATCATAACGTTCGTGGGTGATTGACCGTTTGAGCTTGTGGGTTATGGTGAACTATACACTATTGATGGAAGCATCATCACCGTCGTCGATGATCATGTGGATGGTGTGAGTCAGCGAGGATGGTTTCGGCGGTCCTTGATGTTGTTCACGACCTCTAGCAAAGTTGATTCTTCCTCGTTCTCTTAGCAACTCTTTGAGGTGTCCCTGTTGTAGCATGTTTACGACCTCCTGTCTTAGGGTGATGCAACCCTCGGTTTTGTGCCCTCGCTCTTGGTGGAACTCGCATAAGGCATCCGACTTTCTAGTACTCGGGTATGACATCATCTTTTGCGACCACTTCACCTTTGGTCTGAGCTTCTCCAAGGCGTAAATAATAAAGGGGGCATACCTCTTTCTTTCCGATGAGTTCCTGTTCTTGATCGGGGTGGGCCATCTTCGTGGAAGGAAGAGGACGCAATGGTGGTTCTGACATATGGTATATGTCGATCCCTTTTGAGTCATGGAGTTGCGAGGTCCCTTCTGATATCATTTCTCCGATCTTTTCTGGATTCGGCTTGTACCGAGGTTAATCGATGATTCGGCCCGTTGAGGTCTTCCTCGTCTTCTCGGATCTTGGAACAATACGTGTTGTGTATTTCATCCCAAGTAGTTAGGGGGGTACTTCATAAGCCGACTTAATAACTTTCTTGTTGCCCTTGAACCATTTCTGCTCAGCCCGTTCTGAAAATCTGCGACCGCCATCCCTTCCGATACATTCGGCAAGGCCATTCTTACTCGGTTGAACCGGGTGAGGAAGTCCCTCAATCCCTCTCCCGGAGATTGTTTAATAGCAAATATGTCATTTACTCTTGCCTTGGTCTTTTTGGCCCCAGCATGGGCCGTTACGAACTTGTGGGCCATTTCTTTGAAGGTTTCAATAGATCGCGCAAGAAGTTGTGAATACCATGTTAAAGCTCCTCCTGTGAGGGTCTTACCAAACGTTTTTAACAAAATGGAGGATACTTGTTACTTGGCGAGATCATTGCCTTTCTCGGCGGTGACGTAGTGAGTCACATGGTCTTCGGGGTTGGTCGTGCTATCATATATTTTCAGATAGGGCGGCATTTTAAAGGTCTTTGGTATAGCATGCGGGGCAGTGTCATCATTATATAGTTGCTCGACGAACCAACCGGCATCTCTCTTCGACAAGAGCTTAGGGGCGCCCGATATATTATCGACCCTTTCTTGGTGTTCTCTTATTTGGTCCCGAAGTACTTTGTTCTCAATCCCCATTTTCTCCATCCTCTTCAGAATGGCTGCGAGAGTGTCGTCACCTGCACTACTAACGGCATTGTGAGTAATACTTGTCATTGGAGGAGGAGGATATTCATCATGATGCTCGTCTGCTGGTGGTATAACGCAAGTTTTATGTAGCCGTGTCCGGAATGGGCTTATGGAGGACGCTGGTTAGCGTGTTAGTTAGCCAAGCCTCAATGAGGTTTTTTACTATTGGCGGCGTCTCCTCCACCACGGATGTGGAGGCTTCCTTACCAAGAGATTTTGTGATGCTACAGTGAGGAGGGGGTAACCCACCTCGCACGGGGAAGGCATTGGGCGTTGCGTCCTCGTCCACTGCTTCAGAGCTCTCATTGATGATATTCATGAAGTTGGTTGGAAGGTTAATCATTATTCTCGTTCTTTCTTCTCTATTACCTGCCATATTAGATCTGTGCATACAAAGAAAGGGGATCTTATTCTTGCTTTCTCCTTTTTTTTACGTTAGCAATCTGTGTTATTTATAGATCTAGAGGAAACTAAAAATTTAACTAGAAAATTCTCATAGACGACGCCAAATTTTTTGACCAAAAAGTATAACTTTCGGTTAAAACTATTGTATTTATATAATGATGGGTTAAACCTAGTTAGTGACAATATCTCTAAATGCGGATCCTGAAAGTGTGGATAACGTGGGATAGATCTAATGGGAGATTGACAATAATATGCATTAAATATTCCAAAAAGTATGAGCAATAAAGGAGGAGAAACTAGCAACAAATGGCATTTAAGTAAATAGGAGTGATTCACCTAATAAAGAATGAACTAAATGATTGTTCCTCCTGACAATGATGAGTGACAGATAAATCCTAGAATGTTTGAACTATTCTCGGATCTGATGGAAAACTATGGAATAATATGAACAAGAATCTTGATGAAAAGGTAATATTTGTATCTTTGCTAGAGAGAGAATCTTTCTCAAAAATCTGTTCTTATTAGGTCAATATTACCTACCCTTTTCCTTATCTTTTGCCCTCTTTATATGAGACATATCCCTAGTAAACCCTAATAGTACATGTGCAGAGAATATTCTTTAGAATATTCCCTCTATTATTCTATTCTAAAAACTAGCCGTTACGATTCTTTCTGCGAACTTTGTCCTCGACCATTATAAGCATCCCGACCACGAGTTTCACCATTTCCTGATCGTCCTCGACTGAATTTTCCTCAATACTTCCTTGCCCTAAATGTTCCGTGGTAGATTTCGACCAATACAGACATATGATTAGGTTTTTATATATTCTAAATAAAGCTATCCACTTTAATACAAGAATCATTATCTTCTTGTAGTGCTTGAAAGCCTATAAACGTCATTTTTTCATTCTTATTGTCCACAATTACTATTGTCGCTCTCACGTTAATTTTCTTGTTGTCCTATATCGTTAGTCGATTTTTTCATGATCCTCTTAATTAGTACTGTACTTTTGCAAGTACAAAATGAAATTTACCTAATATTATAATAAGTTCAATATAAGATTGATATGTTTAGGCTAAACTTCAAACAACACGGATGACAGTAACAAGTAGTAGAAGAGGAAACTATAGTACACCTCTTTAGCTACTCTTTTACTCTCATTTTTCATATAATATTCTTGCATTCCTTTTGGAGTCAAAAAGTTTTGGATTACAAATTTTAAATATTTAATAAGAAATGTGATTTAATATTTTTATGTTTCTTTTACTATATTAATTTTATTTTAAAAATTTATAGGATTAATAGGTATTTTTGTTTTTCTAAAATTAAATACATTGAACCTTGTAGTCTTTTGTATCTTTATTGAATGAGTTATTTTTATATCTTTTTTTCTCCTTTGATTGATATGATGTTACATTTTTTGGAATTGAGAGGCATGGAGGAAATGCGAGAAGCATGGAAGTAGTATGGGGGAAGAGTTTAGACGAAGACAAGATGAATTTCCTGAATGGAGCCAAACACCAAAATCTCTTGCAATGATGTTTTTAAGAAAATGACATTTGAAAATCATAAAAATATCAACGTCGAATCTTCACCTTTGAAAATTTCAACTATGAAAAGGCTAATCCTAAGGGAGGCCTACTTAACCTCTACGTTTTCTTTGTCCCTTGATAAGTGGAGTATCTTTTTTTCTTTTCTATAAAGAAAAAAAACAACAAAAAAAAATTAATTCAAAATCAAGCGAAGGAGAAAAACTCCAATAATGTCTCTATATCACGCGAAGAAATAGTAGAAGACACAAGAAGAGGCGAAGCTACGAACTACGAAAGTTTAAGCATGGTCAACTGAACACTCTTTGCCGAATATACTGTGTATAAAGTAAAATATTACTACTTGTTATTGATAAAAGAAACAGACTTTGAACATATTTATTGAATTTTTTGACTTCACCACTAAACTCTTGATTAAGAGCGAATTAACTAGGGCA